>BSBK01007138.1:0-145000 GCA_027943335.1 Chamaecyparis obtusa
ATATATATATATATATATATAAACGACTAAAAACTCTTTTCAGTCTTAATCTATCTTAAGCATCAGGGGTTTATTATATCATTTGGAACTTCTGTTGAATTGGATTATTCAAGGTTAGCGATGCATTTAGCATATCTCTTTAATGAAATTTTAACCATGGTCTATCTTTTATTAGGCAGAATGTTAGACATGGTTATAGATAGTTTGCTCTTCCCTTGTTCCCTTACCCAAATTGTTCAAACAAACACTTTCTAAATTCTGACAGGAAGTGTATTAGAGTAAGAGGTAAAAATGTTCTAAACATATATAAGGTTTATGTCCTTCTCGTTATGATGATAGGAGTAAGAGGTAAATAATGTTATAATTATAACTATAATTTTTGTTTCTATTATTAATTTTAATTCAGATATTGATCAATTAAAATGATAATTGGTTTCATATGGATATAAGGTCACATGGTCTAAAGCAAGATTAGTAGTGTAACCTTAGAATTATCTTCCATGTATAGAAACTCCTTTTTTGTGAAGGTAATCTAATTGGGTATCTTTTCTCCTTTAACATTTTATTCAGAATCATAACTTACTTAAATACCGAAATTAAGTACAAGCTGTTGGATTTATTTTTTATTGCTTGATGAGGATTAACCACTGGAGGTGGAAGTTTCTTTTGTCTTTCACTTCAGGTAGAAAGAATCATATGGGAGATAGATACTTCTTCCATCTGAAGAACAAGAAGCAGAGATTATACATTAATGGTGGATATTACCAAGTAGGCACCTAAACCACTCTATTACTGAAGATCCTAGAACAAAAATCTACAAAATTATCGATCTAATTGTATGAAACATAAAGCTATATCCTTAAAAACAACATTGTAATAAATGTAACTTTAAACCTCGATATTTTTGAGCAGTGGGTAAGCCCACTGAAAGTTTCTATTTCCAGTAAAATTTTGATTGATATTGAGTCGTGGGTATGCCCACGAAAACTATGTATTTTAACAAATCTTGACAATTGTTGAGTCATGGGTATGCCCACGTAATTTTTGTATAAGGTCAAGACCTATGGTCCCGGGCAAGGCTGGAGGTTTTCTCAACCCCGCTCTTTCCTACCAGCGCCTACAATGAATGGGGTCACATTGTAAAATAATTATTTATATTAATAAAAAACTTTTAGGGCTTCGACCTTTTACTGATAAAAAAAATAAAAATACAAAAACATTTATTTGTTCATTACTTGTGTTTTCCTAGTTTAGTTCATTTGCATTGCATTGGTATATGAGATTTACTACCTCTAGTCCTACTTATAATATTTCAGTTAGAACAAGTCGTAGACTTATGGATTTCTTTGATCATGAGTCTTCCTCTCCTCTCCTTAGGATCCTGGATGATAATTTAATTACTCATGATTCCAATCCTACTATGGAGCATAACTCTTCTCACTCATCTCATGATGAGGATGATGCTTTAAGAGTTCCTCTTGAACAAGTCCAAAATTTTTTAACTGAACTTGATAAAATAGGAAATTGGCTTATTCAAGAAAACAATAATCAAAATTTTATTCAAGCTATAGACACTCTTAAGAAAGTCCTTCATGATAGTGATCAAGGTGTAAATCTCTTGTGTGATATTACTCATCTTGTGCATTCAAATGTCAAAGCTTTAGCTCAAGAAGCTCAAGAATTAGGATTCACTCCTCATATCACTAGTTTGGAACCTTCTTCTATTCCTTTACCTAGCATTCCTACTTATACTCCTCCTTTAGTGACTACATCGGTTCCCTCTCTTCCTATGAGTGTTCCACCAGTGTCTCTATCTGATTCAAAACCTTCTTATCATAGTGTTCCTTTTACCTATTCCAATCCTCTTCCAACTGTGGTTCCAAGTGTTCCCCTAATTGTGTCTTCTATTCCTACTACTTCCTACACTTTCCCTAGTGTGTCTAATGTTTCTATGCCTCCTATTTATTCTAATGATTCCATAATAATTAGTCTAGCTCAAACTATGTCCTCTTTAGAACAACAAATTGCATCTTTAACTCAATCCAAGTTTAGTATTCCTACATGTGACATGGGCAGTCCTTTATCCCTAGACATTATTCATGCTCCTGTTCCTTAGCAAGCCGATATGCCCTGTCTTGAGAATTACAATGGTAAGGGAGACCTTGTCACTCATGTTAAAATATTTCAAATCCTTTGTAGTGACTATGCTCATGACCATAGGATTTTAGCCAAGTTGTTTGCTAGAACTTTTCATGATAAGGCCTTGCAATGGTATTGTTTCTTGCCTCCTTATTCGATTGATTATTTTCCAAAACTTTCTAATGCCTTTATCCAACAGTTCCAAAATAACATTGGTTCACAAGTGTCCTTAACTGATTTGATGCATTGTAAACAAAATAGTAAAGAAAAATTGACTGAATTTATTCATAGATTTAAGCATTTGTATGCTCAAATTTCCTATCCTATTCTTGATATTGATATTCAGTGTATGTTTATTTCAAATTTACAAAAGGATATTAGAGATAAGATTCTGCTTACTGGATTTACCTCTTTTCAACAACTTTGTGCAACATTTCTTCATTATCAATTAAAAGTGAGTAATTTGAGAGAAACACTCTAATGGCTCCTATTCTAGTTGATAAGAGTGATGTTGCTCCTAATCCAAACAAGTTTAAAAAACCTAACAACTATGTCAAGATAAATAAGCAAGAAAACACAGTTGTTGTTGCATCCAACAATGCCACTTCTACATCCATTGCTTTTCATCTAAATCATACGTTTACTCCTCTTTTTGAATATTTACATTCTATTATGAGTAAATTGTTGAATGCTAATATGATTACTTTACCTCCTATTCAAACTCTTTTACCTACTACGATGGCATCCAAATCCTTTGATTCCAAAGCCTTTTGTCAATACCATTGTCAAAATGAACATGATACTGAGAAGTGTTATTCTTTAAAACATAAGGTTCAAGACTTAATTGATTCTAATGCTTTATCTATTGATAATTTTGATGGTAGTGGGAAAAAATTTGTCTCTCCTCCTAATCAAAACCTCCAAATATATATGAATCATTTTCCTACACATGATACTAATACCATTGTTCAGCTGTCTTCTATGGATATTATTTATGATTCAAAGATGGATGATCTGAATCATATTGTTAACCATGTGGAGCATGTTGTTTTGTCTCAATTTATATCTCCACCCCAACCTAAATCTCAACCTCAAATTTAAGTTCCATCTCAACCTAAGCCTAAATCGAAACCTCAGCCTAAACCTTGAAAACAACCTGAGAATAAAAGTCCTAGGGAAATCTTGATCACCTTTAATGATTCTGAGACTATTAAAGCTCCTGATGGTCCCCTCTACATTTATACTAGGATTTGTAAGTGTATCATCTTAAAATGGAAGAACTTCCATGATAAGAGTGTTTATCCCTCCGAGTAAGTGGTCTAGGGTCATGTTAAGTGCCTTGATCGGGTCTTTGCATGTATTTGGCTTTCTCCTCCCGTTCTGCTTCTCTCTGCACTTGATTTCACTTTATGTCTGCATTTCCTGGCATTATGGACTAAGGTCCTGAGGTTTTTGACCTCAAGGTCAAAGTTGACCTCAACCTTGACCTAGGGCAGTGTCTACCTCATCCTTGACCTAGATTTCAAATTTCAAGATTTTTTGATTTTCGGGTATCAGGTTTCGAAAAGATTCTTTTTCCCACCTCCTAGTTCGCCATTTCAAGTTTCAGAATGGTAAATCCTTAAATTTCATTTAATATGGGTTCATTTCTAGGGGTTAAGATTAATTGGGATTTAATTCCCCAATGTCGGCCTTCTCTAGAGGTTTGTGCCCTAGTTCACTATAATAGGAGGCCTTCCTCTCTCATTTTCTCCATCAAGTTTTTGTGAGAAGATCTCTCAATCAAGTTTTCATATCTCATCTCAAGAAATTTCATTGCAAGATCTCAAGTGCAAGAAATTGAATTCAAGCATTCAAGCAAGCCTTCAAGCATTTGAGTGTTCAAGCATTCATTCATCAAGGAGATCCATTGTTAGCCATTGAAGGATTTAATCTCTTTGGAGCCCCCCTGAATATCCATCCTTCCACATTCATCCAAGTCAATTTCAATGCAAAGATCTCAGCCTAAACCTTGAAAACAACCTAAGAATAAAAGACCTAGGGAAATCTTGATCACCTTTAATGATTCTGAGACTATTAAAGCTCCTGATGGTCCCCTCTACATTTATGCTAGGATTTGTAAGTGTATCATCTTAAAATGGAAGCACTTCCATGATAAGAGTGTTTATCCCTCCAAGTAAGTGGTCTGGGGTCATGTTAAGTGCCTTGATCGGGTCTTTGCATGTATTTGGCTTTCTCCCCCCATTCTGCTTCTCTCTGCACCTGATTTCACTTTATGTCTGCATTTCCTGGCATTATGGACTGAGGTCCTGAGGTTTTTGACCTCAAGGTCAAAGTCGACCTCAACCTTGACCTAGGGTGGGGTCTACCTCATCCTTGACCTAGATTTCAAATTTCAAGATTTTCTAATTTTCGGGTATCGAGTTTCGAAAAGATTCTTTTTCCCACCTCCTGGTCTGCCATTTCGGGTTTTAGAATGGTAAATCCTTAAATTGTATTTAATATGGGTCCATTTCTAGGGGTTAATATTAATTGGGATTTAATTCCCCAATGTCGACCTTCTCTAGAGGTTTGTGCCCTAGTTCACTATAATAGGAGGCCTTCCTCTCTCATTTTCTCCATCAAGTTTTTGTGAGAAGATCTCTCAATCAAGTTTTCATATCTCATCTCAAGTGCAAGAAATTGAATTCAAGCATTCAAGCAAGCCTTCAAGCATTCATTCATCAAGGAGATCCATTGTTAGCCATTGAAGGATTTAATCTCTTTGGAGCCCCCTTGAAGATCCATCCTTCCACATTCATCCAAGTCAATTTCAATGCAAAGATCCATTCAAGATTGGTGTTGAAGATCAAATTCCATTGATTTGAGACATCCTACATTCATTCTACATCCATTGGAGCATCTCTACATGTGGATTTGAGGATTCGAATACTCTACATGGACTTCAACATAAGCAAGGTGAATTTTTTCATTTACTTTGTTTATGCACATTTAAATTCAATTTCAAGGTTAATTCCTAAATTGGGGTTTGACCAAGGCAAACCCCCCATACAAACAACAAAAACCCTCTTTTTCTTGTAGGTACAGGTGCGGAACTGCGGATCTAAGATTGGATTTAGACACCCTTTTCGGTGAACTTCTGAGATCTACGAACAAAGTCAAAGTTGACCTTCAAATATTAATGTATCCTTTGACCTTTTATTGGGGTCAAAGACTACCTGCTATCAAAAAGATAAAATTTTTATGGATTTTCTTCGTCTCGACATTTCTAGTCTGAAACAGATTGCAGAATTGCCCAAAACTACACATAGACATCAGAAATCAGCATTTTCCAGATCTGTCCTATTTTGAGGTTAGTACTTGCCTTTCAATTATTTTAGATTTCAAGCACATTTCCTTTATAGGTAAATATAAGTTTTTCTTCCTCTTTCATATTCTTCATAGATTGATTCAATTGTACATTAACCTTTTGGTTGATCAATTTGGATGTCTCCTTTGGGAATTTGGATTTAGAAGTAGATCTCATATTTCCCCCATACATTTTAGGGTGGATACCATTTCACCTTATTCATTTTGGTGAACCAGGCATACTTACTCTCCTTTCTTTTGTGGAATTGGATGCCCTATTGTGTTTTGTGGTATTAGATTTCTCTTTTATGTTAAATCTTTCATGCTAATTAGATTTCAAAATATTCATGCTTTATGTGTTCTTAGTATAGTTCATTTGCATTGCATTGGTTTATGAGCTTTACTACTAGTAGTCCTCCTTATAACATTCTGGTTAGAAGAAGTCATAGACTCATGGGTGCCTTTGATCCTGAATCTTCCTCTCCTTTCCTTAGGATCCCAGATGATAATTTGATTCTTCATGATTCCAATCCTATTATGGAGCAAAAATATTCTCACTCATCCCATGATGAGGATGACACTTGAAGAGTTCCTCTTGAACAAGTCCAAAAACTTTCAACTAGACTTGATAAAATGGGTAATTGGCTTATTCAAGAGAACAATAATCAGGATTCTATTCAAGCTATAGAGGCTCTTAAGAAATTTCTTCATGATAGTGATCAAGGTGTTAACCTCTTGCGTGGTATTACTCACCTCATGCATTCAAATGTTAAACCTTTAGCTCAAGAAGCTCAAGATTTAGGATTGATTCCTCCTATCACTAGTGTAGAACCTCCTTCTAATCCTTTACCTAGTATACCTACTTATACTCCTTCTTTGGTGACTGTGATGGTTCCCTCTGTTCCTATGAGTGTTCCTCCTATGTCCCTCCCTACATCACAACCTTCATATCATAACATTCCTTTTACTTATTCCAATCCACTTCCAACTGTAGTTCCTAGTGTTCCTCCAGTTGTACCTTTTATTCCTGCAGCTTCTTACACTTTACCTAGTGTTTCTAATGTTTCTACTCCTATTTCATCTAATGATTCAACAATAATCAATTTGGCTCAAACCGTGTCATCCTTACAATAGCAACTTGCTTCCCTAACTCAAAACAAGTTTAGTGTTCCTACATGTGACATGGGAAGTCCTTTGTGTCGAGACATCATTCATACTCCTGTTCCTCAGCAAGTCAATATGCCTCATCTTGAGAATTATAATAGAAAAGGAGACCCCATTCATCATGTTAAAACATTTCAAATCCTTTGTAGTGATTATGCTCATGACCATAGAATTTTAGCCAAACTCTTTGCTAGGACCTTCCGTGAAAAGGCCTTACAATGGTATTGTTCCTTGCCTCCTTATTCTATTGATTCCTTTCCACAACTGGCCAATGCCTTTATTCAACAATTTCAAAACAACATTGGCCCGCAAGTATCTTTGACTGATTTGATGCAGAATAAACAAAGTACTAAGGAAAAATTAACTAAGTTTATTCATAGATTTAAGCATTTGTATGCTCAAATTTCCTATCCTATTCCTGATATTGATATTCAACGTATGTTTATTTCAAATTTGCAAAATGATATTAGAGATAAGATTCTGCTTACTGAATTTACCTTTTTTCAACAACTTTGTGCAACACTTCATCATTATCAATTACAAGTGAGTCAATTTGAGAGAAACACTCCAATGGCTCCTGCTCAAGCTGATAAAAGTGATGCTACTCCTAATCCAAACAAATTTCAAAAATTCAACAACTATGTCAAGATAAATAAACAAGCGAATGCAGTTGCTGATCAAGTTGTTGTTGCATCTCACAATGCCACTTCCGCATCCACTTCTTTTCGATTAAATCATACATTTACTCCTCTCTCTAAATCTTTACATGCTATTATGAATAGGTTGTTAACTGCTAATATGATTACTTTACCTCCTATTCGACCTCTTTTACCTGCTACGATTGCATCTAAATCTTTTGATCCTAAAGCTTTTTGTCAATATCACCATCAGAATGGTCATGATACTGAAAAGTGTTATTCTTTAAAACATAAGGTTCAAGTCTTAATTGATTCTAATGCCTTATCTATTGATAATCTTGATGGTAGTGGAAAAAAATCTGTCTCTCCTCCTAATCAAAACCTTCAAATCTATACGAATCCTTTAGCTACGCATGATACTAATACCATTGCTCAGCCATTTTCTATGGAAATTGTGTATGATTCAAAGATGGATGATCTCAATCATGTTGTTAATCAAGTGGAGTATGCTGGTCAATCTATATCTCCACCTCAACCTCAGATTCAACCTCAAGTTCAATCTCAACCTCAACCAAAACCTAAGCCTAAATTGAAAACTCAACCTAAACCTCAACAACAACCTAAGAATAAAAGACCTCAATAAATTTTGATTACCTTTGATGAATCTAAGACTATTAAAGCTCCTGATGGTCCCCTTTACATTTATGCTAGGATTTCTCAAAAACCTACTCGTGGTTGTCTTGTTGATCCTACATCCTTAGTCAATGTTATTACTGAAGAAAATATTTTTATGAAAAGCTTACAATGCAATTCTTATGATACATTAGATGTGTGGATTTAGACTTGTAATGGTTTTCTTTATCCATCATTTGGATCTATTACTTTACCGGTTGAACTTTGTGGAAAAATTGTGAACACTACCTTTGTTGTTGTTCCTACTTTTGATGAATTTCAAGTTAAGCTAGGTTTACCTTGGTTGAATGCCATGCATGTTGTTGCTTCACCTATCCATAAATGTCTTAAATTTGTTCATAATGAAGAATTGAAGATGGTTAATCATAGTTTATATCAACCTTCTAGGCCTAGAGATTGTGTTGCTCTTGATTTCTTTTGGCCTTCATTACCTAATTAATGTCCTCCTCGACCTGATAATCTTTTCCATTCATGTCAAGCTTATAAACATCATAAAATTCTTGAATTAAGCATACCTCCTATGGATCTTAATCTTGGTCTTTTGCCTACACCTTCTATACCTCCTTTAACTATGGCCTCTAGTTCTGTTAATCAAGTTCCTCCTATTGCTGATAATCCTATTGATATTCCTAAAGAACCTGTGAAGGATCCTGTGATTGTTCCTCCTAGTTCTCAACCTATTTAAAATAAATCAAAATGGAATCAATCTACTAATGAACATCGTAAGAAGCATCATGCTCATGCTAAAGCTCATAATTCTATTCTTCAAAGATCTCTACCTTCTTCGGATAAATCTATGCATGATGTGTTAGAAGAAGTTGTTACTAATAATGATGTTAAGATGCATGATTATGATAATTCTATTTGTATCTTAGATCCTATTTTGATTAATTTGGATGAAGAAGATACTCTTGATGATATTGATGATGTTAATGATGAATATGAGACTATTGACATTAACATTGATTTACCTAATATGATTTCATCACAATTAACTCTTACACCTAGTGTCGAACATTGTGATTCTCAAGAGGATCCTTGTTTGGAACTAGCTATCATTCCTACTGTGTTGGATATAGTCCTTCTTGCAAGTCACCCACCTTCCCTAAATGATATACAAAGAGATGGGGAGAGTAGGCGGCATGCTTGATTGACTTGTCCTCCCTGGTAGCTTTTTTGTGTGTTTGCTTGCTATACTATACTTCTCCTGTAATGTATTTGTTAAATGTTGTTAGATTCTTTTATATGATCCTTGTTACTCTATTCGTGCAAGGTGATAAATGAATCGAACCTATTGTACAATTTCTGTATATGTATCTCTATTCTTCTATGCGTTGTTTCATGTTATGTTGTAAATGTGCTATTGTTCATAAATGTTTCCTTGTGTAATTTTCTTGGATTCAAGACATGGTAGCACTGATTCTTTTTGGTCTCCATGTCATGGTCTGAAAAGATTCTCCTTTGCATATCTTATGCGATCTTTCCTCCTTTGTGATTGTAGTTCTACTTTCTTTGGGGAATGATGTCAATTCATTTGCAATAATATCATATATATATTATCTTATGATCATACCGACCCCACGGTAGGTAGATCCCTTTTGTGTTCTTTGTATGTTTCTGTGATATTTCCCTTGATTTGTCTTCATCTGGGGGCATCTCAACGTGGAAACATAATTAGTGGAGTTGTTTATGTTTCCATTAAAGCCATTGCTCCTTTTAAAGTGTTAGCAATGACTTTAACATGGGGGCATATGCTCTTCTCACCTATTGTACACACACACTTTTCAATATGCACATATTATTTTTCAAGATACCTTTTTCTCCCTTTTTGGATTAGTGACTAATCCTTAAAGCATGGATTTATATTTTAGGATCTCTTGATCCCTCCAATTTCATATATACATATGTTTTTGGATCCCTTAAGGTCAAAGGTGTCCTTAAGACTGGATCTCTTTTGTTTTTGGTTTTATTCTTATGGAATAGAATATTCCTAAGGGTGAATCCTTGATGGGTTGACCAGTGAGTAGCCACATTCACTAGGTGGTTTAATTCCATCTTTCCAGTTGCATTGTTTCCTAGTGTGGTTCACAATGGGACATAAGTTCTCATTGGGTGAGATAATCACACCCTTTCCTTTTCTCTGTAGAGATGTCTCTCTTATTATGATCCTAGAGTCAATGAAGACTTCAGTCCCTAGCGACTTGAGGTTTTTCTTTGTCCCTTTGATTATGATAAGATTATCTTTTCATTCTGATCTCCTTTACCAAGAGTTTGCATCGAGTCCATACTCTTGCTAAAGTGGGGGCTTAATGTATCGTCTTAAAATGGAAGCACTTCCATGATAAGAGAATTTAGCCCTATGAGTAAGTGGTCTGGGGTCATGTTAAGCACCTTGATTGGGTCTTTGCATGTATTTGTCTTTCTCCCCCCATTTTGCTTCTCTCTACACCTGATTTCACTTTATGTCTGCATTTCCTGACATTATGGACTGAGGTCTTGAGGTTTTTGACCTCAAGGTCAAAGTCAACCTTGAGGGTCAAAGTTGACCTCAATTGACCCTGATCTAGGGTGGGGTCTACCTTGTCCTTGACCCAGATTTCAAATTTCAAGATTTTCTGATTTTCGGGTATTGGGTTTCAGAAAAATTCTTTTTGTTGCCTCCGGGTCAGCCATTTCGGGTTTTGGAATGGTAAATCCTTAAATTTCATTTAATATGGGTCCATTTATAGAGGTTAAGGTTAATTGGGATTTAATACCCCAATTGCAGCCTTCTCTAGAGGTTTGTGCCCTAGTTCACTATAAAAGGAGGCCTTCCTCTCTCATTTTCTCCATCAAGTTTTTGTGAGATCTCTCAATCAAGTTTTCATATCTCATCTCAAGAAATTTCATGAGCAAGCTCTCAAGTGCAAGCAAGTGAATTCAAGCATTCAAGAAAGCCTTCAAGAATTCAAGTGTTCAAGCATTCATTCATCAAGGAGATCCATTGTTAGCCATTGAAGGATTCAATCTCTTTGGAGCCCCCTTGAAGATCCATCCTTCCACATTCACCCAAGTCAATTTCTATGCAAAGATCCATTCAAGATTGGTGTTGAAGATCAAATGCCATTGATTTGAGACATCTTGCATTCATTCTACATCCATTGGAGCATCCCTACTTGTGGATTTGAGGATTCGAATCCTCTACAAGGACTTCAACATAAGCAAGGTGAATTGTTTCATTTACTTTGTTTATGCACATTTCAATTCAATTTCAAGGTTAATTCCTAAATTGGGGTTTTACCAAGGCAAACCCCCCATACAAACAACAAAAACCTTCTTTTTCTTGCAGGTACAGGTGCAGAACTATGGATCTAAGATTGGATTTGGATACCCCTTTCGGAAAACTTCCAAGATTTGCGAACAAAGTCAAAGTCGACCTTCAAAATATTAATGTAGCCTTTGAACTTTTATCGGGGTCAAAGACTACCTGCTGTTAGAAAGATAAAATTTTTTTGGGTTTTCTTTGTCTCGGCATTTCTAGTACGAAACAGGTTGCAGAATTGCCCGAAACTACACACAGACATCAGAAATCAGAATTTTCCAGATCTATCCTATTTTGAGGTTAGTACTTGCCTTTCAATTATTTCAGATTTCAAGCACATTTCCTTTATAGGGAAATATAAGTTTTTCTTCCTCTTTCATATTCTTCATAGATTGATTCTATTGTGCATTAACCTTTTGGTTGATCAATTTGGATGTCTCCTTTGGGAATTTGGATTTAGAAGTAGATCTCATATTTCCCCCATACATTTTAGGGTGGATACCATTTCACCTTATTCAGTAAGACACCTATGCGCAGTTGTCTTGTTGATCCTACATCCTTAGTCAATGTTATTACTGAAGAAAACTTTTTTTATGAAGAACTTACAATGTGATTGTTATGATACATCTAATATGTGGATCCAAACTTGTAATAATTTTCTTTATCCATCATTTGGTTCTATTAAATTGCCTATTGAACTTTGTGGTAAAGTTGTGGACACTACCTTCATTGTTGTTCCTACTTCTGATCAGTTTCAAGTTAAGTTTGGTTTGCCTTGGTTGAGTTCCATGCATGTCATTGCTTCTCCTATCCACAAGTGTCTTAAATTAATTCATGATGAAGAAGTGAAGATGATTAATCATAGTTTATATCAACCTTCTAGGCATAGGGATTGTGCTACCCTTGACATCTTTTGGCCTTCATTACTGTAAGAATTTGTAAATAGCAAAGATTGAACCAAGGATCTAGAGGTTGAAAAAAAGCACAAGAGAGAAAATATGAATGCAATGATGGATTGAATAGATCCAATGAATTCAAGTTGATTGAATAATTGATAAATGTTGTGAAATGATTACATAATAGGCCTCCTTATGTAGGAAAGGAAATAAGAGAGAATGATAAGGAGCTAATAAGCTATCACCTATGCTAGGTGTAATCACATGTCCACCAAATGTGGATCATCCTCCATTATGCAATAACGTATGTGCAATGGATTAGGATGATAATGTGGTAAGAGCACAAAAGGTGGATCTCACACACAATGAGGTATGTGATGACAACCATCACACCTAAAGTGGAAATTCTCCTACACCATGTGCTTAATAGATGTGCACACTCCTAGGTGTCTCAATCACAAACTAATATGCAGTGCATTAACCTAAGTAAGATTAAGTTAAGTGTAATTATTAATATTTAATTACACCAACACCCCCCCTTAAGTGCAACTTAGGGGAATGCACTTAAACTCACAATGCAAGATGGGTCCCGAAAACTAGGCTATGTTAGGTACCCATGTAGAAAATGCAATACATGAAATGCATAACTCTCATAAAGTGGAGAAAGAGGGAAAACCTGATGGGAAAAACCCTCCCCCAAAAAGAGAGAAGAAAACAAGATGCATGGATGGATGGAGTGCTTAAGACCCCCCAAGAACTACATACATCATGTATATACAAATAATTATCCCTCCATAAGAAGGATAGTTGGTGACATGATATCCCCCCCATAATGTAGAAGCTCCCATGTTGATGAAGAGTACCTACAAATAATAGATCAATCAATGCTTACAAGAAACATGTCTCCCCTTAGGAAGAAATAGATACATCAAATGATGAAGAAGCCAATCCTTGTGCAAATGGAAGGAGGAAGAAGCTGTAGGTCTCCATGTAGGAATCTCTGAAGACTGAATAGGAATCTCCAAACTCAAAGAATCTATCACCTCATGTGACAAATCAAGTGAATAAGGAGAAGAATCAAGAGTGCCAATCTCCAAAGAAGGTGAAGAAGTATCCCCAACTATGATGAAACTATCATCAAAGGAAAGAGAAATCCCCTCATGTATGTCTTCCAAATTTGCATCATGAGAATCAACAAATGCTGAAGATGCATCCAAGTAGTCATCACATTCTGCAAGATTTGAAACACTATGATCATCCTGCTGAATAGTAGAGCCCATGTCTAAAGAAGTAGGAGGTGAAGGAGTAGGAAGATCAACACTTGTCTCAACAACAAAATGATTCAAGTGCCCAAAGTTCTCCTCATAATTATCCCTTGGAAAAGGGATGGGTACATCATGAATATCATCATCATTATCAACAAAATTAGAAAAGGAATACAAGCAGGATGTATGATCAACAACTCCCATAGCTATGACATCTCTAGTCTCCATGTCCCGAATGTAGACATAATCAAGAGTGAACTCAACAATTTTACCTTGGGCCCCATGTGTAATTTGGTAAATAGAAAGGAAATTAGTGGTCAAGGATGGTACACAAAGAACATCATTAAATGTCCCCTCTCCCATAGGAATAGAACCTTTCCCACAGAATCTCATGAATGTGTTGTTACCCATCAAAATATTAGGAGAATTAAAAGGCTCAATAGAAGAAAATATATCCATAGAAGATGCCATACGATGTGATGCACCTGAATCAAGAATCCATTTACCTTGCTCAGGATGTGTGGAAGCCATGAGTGCTTGTCCTTTACCTTTATCTTTGGATGATGATGATGGAGATGTAGAAGCTGCCAAATGTGTAGAAGAAGGAGCAGACACTGATGAGGGCAACTTAATGTTGTGTTTCTGAATAATGTGAGTTAGCTCATCAATCTTATTTTGAAAACACTTATGCTCATCATGTCCTAACTTTTGACAATATGCACTTTTATCTCTCTTTCTTCTAGATGATTCCTCTCTTGAAGAGGACTTGGATTCAATACTTTTTGGTGAAGAAGATTCATTACCTTTGTCATGAGGCTTAGGATCCTTATTGTGTTTCTTTCCTTTTCCATTAGAAGCCTTTGATGTAGACTCACTTGCAATCAATGCTTGATGTGTGGAAGGCTTCAATTGACCCATGTGTGCCAACTTTGCTTGTTCCCTTGTGAGTTGCGCTGCAAATTCATCAAGAGAGGAAAACTTGTATGCACTACCAAGAGCACCATAGTAGCATGAATGTAGAAACAAAGATAGAATAATCAGGACCAAGCTTGGAAAGAATAGAAAAGATCAATTGTTCATCCCCTTTAACAATGCCGCATGAAGAAAGCTCCAATCTAATAGTATTGAACTTAGAGAAAGAATCTTGAATATTGTCAAAATCACTAGGATTGAGACCTATGAGATCATTCTCTAATCTAAATTTCCTCATCCTATCAGGTTTACCAAAGAGTCCTTCCAATGTGACCCAAGCATCATGAGGATGTGTGCAAGATGCAATATGAAAGTGCAAGTCACAAGAGATGGATGATCTAAGAGAGCCAAGTGCTTTATCCCTTTGATCAAACCATTTTCTCCTTTTTGCAACACCTATTTGATGTTCTTGATCCTCCCCAAGAGTTATTATAAGCAATCCAAGACTCAACAAATGATCACTTAAAGAAACTTTCCATTGATGGTAGTTATATGGAGTGAAGATTTTAACCTTTGAATTATCCATATTAACACCAAATAATGAATAATAACTACTGATAACTCCTTCAAATGATTGATGCAAATTAGAAAATTGGAATCCAAGGATTAACCAAGTGCAATTATAGCCCCAAAATGACCTATTTTTGAAAGTGATATGTCTACCCAAAATCACTCAAATTTGATTGTAGATCTGGAAAGTAGATGAAAAATCATGCACTTTCAAAAAAAATTTCAACTCAAAATGTTACCGTATGTGCCCAAACGAAGCCCTGGAAGTTGCAGAATTCAGGAATAGATAGGAATAGTCAACAAGATCTGCAATTTATAACAAATCAGGCCACCAAAATGAAAAATTAAGACTACCACTGAAAATTTCAAGAAATTCTACACAATTTCAAAAAAAATTGCACTCGATTTGGAGTCTGGATGACCAAGTTATGGCCTCCCAAAGTTGGACTGTCAAATAAAAAATGCATATGGTGAAGGCAGAGAAATTTTGAACCTTGCTGATGTTAGAAAACCACGGGGTTAAATTTGATGGTCATACAACCATCACAGAAAGCCAAATTTTCCCTAGTTTGATGTTTAGACAGCTATCAAATTTAGGCCAGAGGAAATGATGACATAGGCAAAAAAAAGCCCCTTCCTGACGTGTCTGATGACTGGGCCTGCCGTACCAATTCGTACATGATGATGTCAGCACTGCACTATTGGGCATCTGACATGGCTAGTTGTGGAGTTTTCTCTCAAGGCACCATGGGGCGCTGACTGGGTGGGGTCATTGCTGAGGTGGCAGTCGACGTGGCGGTGACTAGGCCACCACGTGGGAGTTGCAAAGGCCGCCACATGGGCGGTTGGATAGGCCGCCACGTGGGCAGAGGCGGTGTTTCCATTAGTGAGATGGGTGGTGAGATGAGATTTGCCGCTGGCAGTGCTGACAGAGGTGGCCACGGAGGGAGCGACATTGTTCGAGGCTGCTGTCGGTTGCGAATCAAAGAGGAGGTGGTGGATCTCGCCACCCAAGGTGGTAGAAATCAATGGAGCGGGGGCTGCCACTGGGCTAGGTGGCATAGGGACTTTTAGTCCCACATTGACTATGCCAAAGGCTTTTCAGCCCTTTTTATATATGATCCCCCCACCCTTCTAACAAAAGAGCAAGCTGGGCCTTTCGTTGGGCTATCCTCCACCACTGCTTTCGAGGTCAGTCGTGGTACGGTCTGTGTTGTGTGTGTTCTACAGAGAAAGGGAATATTCTCTGTCATCTTAGAGAATAAAGGGCACGTACTGGACCATTTTTTTGTAGAAAAATAAAAAAATAGATAGATTAAAATATATATATATATATTTTCTCAAAATCATACTAGAGAGGGCAGGTCGGGCCGTATGGTTCGATTTGCAAATTTTTTTTGCCTCAGATTTGACTTTCGTCGGATATGGGCAAGTTTATAGTTTATTTTAACTGAAATAGCCTCTCGGATGTAATGGTGAGGTCAGATCTGCTCCAAGACACCTCTATCACATGCTGGTTCTCAAATTTGAGATTTGGATCTTCAAAGCTTGCATCAAGATCTCTTCAAATCGGCTGATCTAAACACTCCAATGGCTCTGATACCATGTAAGAATTTGCAAATAGCAAAGATTGAACCAAGGATCTAGAGGTTGAAGAAAAGCACAAGAGAGAAAATATGAATGCAATGATGGATTGAATAGATCCAATGAATTCACCTTGATTGAGTAATTGATGAATGTTGTGAAATGATTGCATAATAGGCCTCCTTATATAGGAAAGGCAATAAGAGAGAATGATAAGGAGCTGATAAGCTATCACCTATGCTAGGTGTAATCACATGTCCACCAAATGTGGATCATCCTCCATTATGTAATAAAGTATGTGCAATGGATTAGGATGATAATGTGATAAGAGCACAAAAGGTGGATCTCACACACAACGAGGTATGTGATGACAACTATCACACCTAAAGTGGAATTTCTCCTACACCATGTGCTTAATAGATGTGCACACTCCTAGGTGTCTCAATCACAAACTACTATGCAATGCATTAACCTAAGTAAGATTAAGTTAAGTGTAATTAGGAATATTTAATTACACCAACAATTACCAAATTCATGTCTTTCTCTACCTGATAACCTTTTTCACTCATATCAAGCCTATAAGCATCGCAAGATTGTTGAGTTAAGCATGCCATAGATGGATCTTAACTATGGTCTTTTGCCTATGCCTTCCATACCTCCTTTATCCATGGCTTCTAAATCTATTAATCAAGCTCCTAGTGTTTCTTTTCAGCCTACTAAGTATCCTACTAATCCTCCTATAGAATATGTGAAGGAACCGATGGTTGTTCCTCCTAGTTCTCAACATATTTCAAACAAGAAAAAATGTAACTGATCTTCCAATGAATGTCATAAGAAACGTCAGGCTCAAGCTAAGGCCCGTACCTATGTTCTTCAAAGTTCTTTACCTTCTTTTGACCAGCCTTTTCCTGATGTGTTAGAAGAAGTTAATGTTAATAATGATGTTAAGATGAATGATTATGATGATTCTATTCGTATCTTAGATTCTATTTCGATTAATCTTGATGAAGAAGATACTCTTGATGATCCTAATGATGCTAATGATGAATATGAGACTATTGACATTGATACTGATTTACCTAATATGCTTTCAACACAATTGATAATTACACCTAGTATTGAACATCACAATTCTCAAGAGGATCCTTGTTTGGAACTGGCTATTATTCCTACTACATTGGATATAGTCCCTCTTGCAAGTTTTCCACCTTCCCCAAATGATATAGACCGAGATGGGGAGAGTAGGTGACGCGCTTGATTCACTTATCCTTCATGGTATCTTTTTGTGTGTTTTCATTTTGTATTGTGCTTCTCCCATAATGTGTTTGCTAAATATTTGTTAGATTCTTTTATACGACCCTTGTTACTTTGTTGGTACAAGGTGATAAAGGAATCAAACCTATTGTGCTATTCCTCTATATGTAGCTCTATTCTTCTATATGTTGTTTTCATGTTATTTTGTACCTGTGCTATTGTTCATAAATGTTTTCCTTGTGTAGTCCACTTGGATTTGTGACTTGGTAGCTCTAATTCTTTTTGGACTCCATGTTGTGGTCCGAAAAGACTCTTCTTCGTAACTCTTGCATTTTCTTTCCTCCATTGTGATTGTAGTTCTACTTTCTTTGGGGAATGATGTCAATTCATTTGCATATATATATATATATATATATATATATATATATATATATATATATATATATATATATATATATATATATAATCTTATGATCATACTGACCCCATGACAAGTAGATCCCTTCTGTGTTATCTATATGTTTATGTGGTATTTCCCTTGATTTGTCTTGTCTTGGGGGCATCTTGTAGTGGAAACGTAATCAGTGGAGTTGTTTATGTTTCTGTTCAAGCCATTGCTCCTATTAAAGTGTTAGCAATAACTTTAACATGGGGGCATATGCTCTGCTCACTTTTTGCATACATGCACTTTCAAGATATTTTTCAAAGATTTTTCTCCCTTTATGGATTAGTGACTAATCCTTAAAGCATGGATTTTTATCTTATAGGATCTCTTGATCCCTCCAGTTTCAATTTTCAATGTTTTGATCTCTTAAGGTCAAAAGTGTCCTTAAGACTAGATCTCTCTTGTTTTGGCTTTGATCTTTTGGAATAAAATATTCCTAAGGGTGAATCCTTGATGGGTTGACTAGTGAGTAGCCACATTCACTAGGTGGTTCAACTCCATCTTTCCAGTTGCGTTGTTTCCTTGTGTGATTCACAATGGGACATAAGTTCTCATTGGGTGAGGTAATCACACCCTATTCTCTCTTTTTTCTAGTGATGTCTCTCTTATTCTAATCTTGGGGTTGACAAAGACTTGAGTTCCTGGGGGCTTGAGGATTGCTTTGTCCCTTTGATTTCAATAAGATTTTCTTTTTCTTTGTGATCTCCTTTACCAAGAGTTTGCATCGAGTCCATACTCTTGCTAAAGTGGGGGCTAAATGTATCATTGGAAAATGGAAGCACTTCCATTTAGGACTAGTTTAGCCCTTCGAGTAAGTGGTTTGGGGTCATGTCAAATGCCTTGAATGGGTCTTTGGCTAGGATCTAGCTTTTTCCTCTGTCTTGCCCTGTTTTATGCTTATTTCCTACCTAATCCTGGCAACTTGCTCTGAGAATTTAAGGTTCTTGACCTCAGGGTCAAGGTCAACCTTCAGGGTCAAGGTCGACCTGGGCCCTAACCTAGGCCATGATCAACCTTGACCCTGACCTAGGGTCCAAATTTTAAAATCTGAAGGTTTTTGGATGTTGGGTTTCAGAAAGATTTATTTCCCACTTTTGAGTCGGCTGTTTTGGGCTTTGAAATGGTAAAATATTAAATGATATTTAATTTAGGTCCACTTCCAAGGGTATAGGCTTAATGGGAATTTAATTCTCCTATGTTGGCCTTTGTAGAAGTTTGTGCCCTAGACTAGTATAAAAGGAAGCCTTCTCCTCTCATTTCAATCAATTAAAAATCAAAATCTCTCAATCCTAATTCATCAATCATAAGGAAAAATAAAGCAATCAAGCATTCAAGCATTCAAGATTCAATTCATCAAGGAGACCCATTGGTAGCCATTGAAGGATGCAATCTCTATGGAGCCCTCTTGTTGAAGATTTCTCCATCCATATCCATTCAAGCTTCTTCCCATTCCAAGATCCATTCAAGATTGGTGTTGAAGATCTAAAGATAATTGATTTGAGACATCCTACATTCAATTATACATTCATCTGGAGCATCTGTACTTGTGGATTCAAGGATTCAAATCCTCCACAAGGTTTTCAACATAAGCAAGGTGAATTATTCCATTTACTTTGTTTATTACTGTAATTTCAATTATATTTCAAGGTTAATTCCAAAACTGGGGTTTGACCAAGGCAAACCCCTCATCCAAAAAACAAAACCATTTTTCTTGAAGGAATAAGTGTGGAACAATGAATTACAGAGAAGATTCATACACCCTTTTCGGAAAACTTTCAGGATCCGCGAATAGAATTTTCGTTAGAGCAACGCAGGTCAAGATCGACATAAAGGGGTCAAGGTTGACCTAGTTCAGAAAAGTAAAAGATTTCTGGGTTTTCTCTGTCTCTATTTTCCTATCCTAGATTTGGTTGCAGAATTTCCAAAAACTTAGTACAGACACCAGAAAACAACATTTTCCAAATCTGCTATACTTTGAGGTTAGTATTTGTCTTCAATTCAATTAAGATTTTAATACTCTCTTCCATAATGGAATATTAGGTTTTCCTCTTTCTTCATATTCTTTATCGATTGATTCATTTACGCATTGACCACTTTATTGTGGTTAATCTATTTGGATCTTTCCTTTAGGAATTTGGGGTTAAAAAGAAGATCTTACCTTCCCCACTCCTACACACACATAGAAAATCATCATCTCCCACATATATATTTTACCTTTACATTTTCATGTATAACATTATTCTTATATTACACTTGATTATAAAGTGAAACAATAAATTAGAAAGATTAGGATAAAAATGGAACACTTATCTTGAAATGTAGCAAATCTAGAAATTGTTATTTTCTGATGCTGAACTGAGTTTCTAGAAATCCTGTAACCAGATTTGGAATAGAAACACAAAGATGGAGAAAGCTCAAAAATATTTTTCTTTTCTAAGCCAGGTCGACCTTGACCCCTTTATTTCGACCTTGACCTACACTACGCCGATGAAAAATCTGTTCACGGATCCTAAAAGTTTGTTGAAAAGGGTATCTGAATTTTCTCTGTAATTCACTATTCCATACCTATTTGTGCAAGAAAAATGGTTTTGTTTGTTTGGATTAGGGGTTTTCCTTGGTCAAACCCTAGTTTTGAAATTAACCTTTAAATAGAATTGAAATGAAGAATGCTAACAAGCAGTAGAAGAAGATCTAACAAAGAAGCTATGATATTCAATAGATATGCAATTGTATTTGAAATGTAAAAAAGTATGTTAATATGAAAGCTTAGACTCAACATCAAAAACCATAAATGTAAATCAAAACCTCCATGATTGTATGCTTGGAATCCACCTTGAAGGAAGAATGATTGAATCTTTAGAAGAATACTTAAAAACCTCGATTGAACACTTGGAAGCTTGAAAGTAGATGATAGATTATGCCTAGAATGATCATCCTTCCTCTTTTATTTTTCTTTTTCTCCACCTTCCTCTTGCTTTTTAATTTTTGCATATTTTTCCTACTTGTCAAAATGAGAGGAGAAGACATCCTTATATACTAGTCTAGGGCAACAACTTCTAGAGAGACCGACATATGAGAAATAAATTCCCATTAATCTCATACCCCTAGGAGTGGACCTAAATTAAATGCCTTTTAAGAGTCACCACTTCAAAGCCTGAAGCAGCCAACCTAGAAGTGGAAAAAAATAACTTTCGAGTCTCCCCCACATCTGACACACTTTCTAATGAAAAAGGGGGACCTAGGTCAAGGTCGAGGTCAACCTTGACCCAGGGGATTAAAACCCTTGGAAAATATGTTAGGAGGGGAAAGCGGTGCCTGAAGAGGCCCAATCAGAGTCCTAAATAGGCACAGAAGATGGATAAGGGGCATAAATTAAAGGACATTATGATAATGGCCCAAAACACCCCCTAAAGAGGGCTAAATAGTCTTAACATGGAAGTGCTTCCATTTTAAGATGATACAAAGATTTATCTTTATATATGTGGTACTTTGCACACTAACAATGTTTTATAGGAATGTGGTCTACAAGCACCTCCTAAGTCACTGAGAGATTTCATTACAAGTGTACTCTCTAAATGAGATAATGGGTGCATCTATTATAAGATGATGTGTTTGAAAGAATTTTTTCCTACATGTGGTGGTTTGTAAAAGTTGCATAGATTCTTACATCTCGATAACACACATGAAATTGGGAAGGAACTAGTTTCTTTTGGAAAATACAAGTCAGTTGCATATGGTGTTAAAGATGGAAAAGAATTAAAGAGGTGTGAGTTAGTGAAAAGGGATATATGCATAGCTAGTTTTATGAAGATGTTTCAAGATAAACTAGTTTATGAGTACATAGGTCACACACATAGAGCTAGGTGGTTAGATGATAAATTTAAGTTGTGTAAGGACACTTTCCCCCTTTGTACTATTGTCTCTATCATTGATTTTGTAGGGAACTATACACTAAAACCTCAAAATGAAGTATACCCTTACCACTTTACACAAGTTTTAATTTTTATACACATAGTATTCATGCATGCACATGATAGCACAGAAGAGGACAAAAAGGTTATAAGAGAGTATCACTTCTATATCAGTGATGACCGTACAAATTCTTCATATTTTGTGCAAGGATTCTTTAAAGTTTTCTATGAAAGTTTAAGGGAAAGAGGTATAAGATACAACCAACACTAAATATGGTTAGACAATTGCACCTCACAATTCAAGAATTCAAGGATGTTCTACTGGTTGACTAGGATGCATGTGAGAAGTGGTTTGAAACATTTTTGGAATTTCACTAAGGAAGGTCATGGAAAGGGAGAGCATGATGGTGTAGCAGCATGTGTGAAAAGAGATCTTACCAGAGAGGAATTGAAGTATGAAGGTGGTGCAATGTTAATAGATGGAGAAACAATTTTGCAATTGTGTAATTCTACGATGGGACTAGGTAATGCAGGTAAGTCTATGGTTTCTATATTTTTTGGTTAATATGTGAATCTAACATTGAAAACTATTTAGATTGTTGTACACTTACAAGATCAAGTGACATGCATTCATTTAGAAGTTCAAATGCAACATCATTAGCTATTTAGTCTAGATATATTGCATGCTTTTTCTCTTCATGTATGCATTTTTTGTGGGATGAATGTGAATCAAAAGAGTGGGTCGACCAATGGTCTTGTAGACCTTTGCAAACCCTAGATACATATCAACTTCCTTGAGCACTACAATTGAACCAAATGAAAGAATAAGTGGATTTTGACCATGTATTTGACCGAGTTGAACCAGGTAATTTATCAATTTATTACTTAGTGAATTCTTTTTCTCATATTGTATGCATTTTAAGGTCAATTTATTAGTTCTTTATGTTGATTTTGGTATTAACTTATAGCCTTCTACTAAATGCAGGTCATGTATATGCAGTCATTGGAGATGAGAACAATGAAGAAGGAACAAATTAATTTTTGTGTCATTCTATTGAGGCGAAAAAGAAATTGACAACTATAGTCACTGACAGAGAGAGTTTTGAGTATCCAATAGGTTCTATTGTTGTGACAGGCACATGGCTTAGAAGGTACCGTTGTTTTGTCAAGCCGTATTGAGACCTCTTAAACTCAATTTATTACACTTTGTATTGATATTGGTATTGACTTATTTTTATAATAAAATGTAGGTACCCTATCAAGATTTCTAATGCCTGGATGTTTGAAGAATTTGAGACACATAGACATATTCTTCATTACTCTAACCTTATTGTTGCAACAAATATTCAATTGATTAAATATTGTGGTAGACCTCTTAACAAGAATTTGTGGAAATTTTGTGAATCTGACCATGAGGCAATACTTGACACAATAAGGGTTAGAGTTGATCCAAAAGGTTCACTTGATTAATTTTGGGCCATAAAGATGAATGATTCTACAATATGGTAGAATGATTTTGACAATTTGTATATGATTATATGTGCATATGAGCTGTAATGTGCATATTTAGATGCCAAATTTTGTATATAAAAAAAAAATCAATTATATTGTGCATATTCAGATGCCAAATTTTGTATATAAAAACAACAATCAATTGTAATTGGTATATTTAGATGCAAAATTTTGTATATAAAAATAATAATCAACTGTAATGTGTATATTTAGATGCAAAATTTTGTATATATAAACAATAATGATCTTCATCATGCATATTAGATGCAAAATTTCAAATATAAAAGTGCCCATGGGGCTGATTTACAAATATTAAGAACCCACATTTTGTATATCCTAATTTGTACTATTTGATTATAAATACATATTTGATTTTGTATCCTTACATTTGTATCGTCTTAATGCCATGTAAAGTGCAAAATTTGTGATTCCTTACCATGAATTTTGTATTCTTATAT
This sequence comes from Chamaecyparis obtusa, assembly GCA_027943335.1. Taxonomy (NCBI): domain Eukaryota; kingdom Viridiplantae; phylum Streptophyta; class Pinopsida; order Cupressales; family Cupressaceae; genus Chamaecyparis; species Chamaecyparis obtusa. The sequence continues at coordinate 24,091 of BSBK01007138.1, forward strand.
TTGTATTATCTTAATTTTGTATCCTTACATTTGCATTGTCTTAATGTCATGTATATTTGTATCGTCAAATGATGTAATACTTGGAGTCATTGAGTCAAAATTGGTCAAATGTATCCAAATTAAAATGGTGATTCCCTAGGGTGAAGGGATAGTGTTGAAGGATTGCATCCTAGTACCGAAAGGTCTATGCCATTAGCTCCCATTGGACGGGTAAACACTAGTAACAACCTCATTCTGCCCTCGAAGTCAGTAGAATGTTCGTGACCATGCCAGACTAAAGTGTCCCCAAGGTGCACTAAGCATGATTGGGAATCAATCTTTTGAGGCTCATATCTCGGACCACATGAGAGGTATCGACAAACCCTCAAATGCTACAAGACCATGTTTTTGAGGCCTACAATAACCTCCTTTTTGGGAGATTCAATTTTTTTTGAATTTGGCATGCCAATCTCGCTTGATGCCAAAACTTGTAGTGAGACTCAGTTAAAAGTTGCACCACTGAGTATCTTCCAAACCATTTGTCTTGGCACTGAATGGTGTGTCCATTTTCTCCCATTGGGTTGGTAAACACTAGTGACAACCCTATTCCACCCACTTAGTCACTAGAACATTTGTGACCATGCTAGACCAAAGTGTCCCCAAGGTGCACTAAGCATGATTTGGTAGTGATCTTTTGAGGCTCATATCTCGGACCTCGTGAGAGGTATTAGAAAACCATCAAATGCTACAAGACTGTGTTTCTAAGGCCTACAATAACCTCTCTCCATTCTGGGAGATTTAATTTTTTTTGAATTTGGCATGCCAATCTCGCTTGATGCCAAAAATTGTAGTGAGGCTTAGTTGAAAGTTGCACCACTGGGTATCTTCCAAACCATTTATCCTGGCACCAAATGGTCTATGCCATTAGTTCCCATTGGGAGGTTAAACACTAGTGACAACCCTATTCCACCCACTTAGTCACTAGAACATTTGCGACCATGCCAAAACAAAGTGTCCCCAAGGTGCACTAAGCACCATTGTGCAACAATATTTGAAGGCTCATATTTCAGACCTCATGAGAGGTATCACCAAACCATTAGATGCTACATGAACATGTTTTTAAGGCCTACAATAACCTCTCTTAGTTATGGGAGATTCAAATTTGTTTGAATTTAGCATGCCAAAACTTGTAGTGAGGCTCAATTGAAAGTTGCACCACTAGATATCTTCCAAACCATTCATCCTGGCACCGAGTGGTTTGTGCCATTAGCTCCCATTGGGTGGGTAAACACTAGTGACACCCCCGTTCTACCCACTTACTCACTAGAAAGTTCATGACCATGCTAGATCAAAGTGTCCCCAAGGTGCACTAAGCACCATTGGGCAATGATATTTTGAGGCTTGTATCTTAGAACTCGTGAGAGGTATTGGAAAACCATCAGATAATATAGGACTGAGTTTCTGAGTCCTACAATAACCTCTCTTCATTTTGGGAGATTTGAATTTTTTGAATTTGGCATGCCAATATTGCTTGATGCCAAAACTTGCAGTGAGGCTCAGTTAAAAGTTGTGCCACTAGGTATCTTCCAAACTATTTGTCCTGGCACCAAACAATCTGCACCATTCGCTCCCATTGGGTGGGTAACTGCTGGTGACAACCCCGTTCTTCCCATTGTGTGTGTGAAATTTGTACCTGGCTATAGACACAACACTTCAGTAAAACATTAGAGGTTAGTTGAAATCGAAATCGTGCAATAAATGAAAAACTAAACTAACAAGGCCATTTACTGCCTTCTAGTAGATGCGAGTATGTATTCTTAGATTATACCGAGATCAGTGACCTTGACGAAACCTAAACGAAGGATTTGAATGCAAAATCTAGATATGGAATGAATGCAATTAATCTATTTTTTTGGTTTTTCTATGCAATTATGAATGAGAAATCTGATATGAATCTATTCTAGAATGAAAAACTGATATGCAATACAATTAATCTAACAATGATATGCTAAAATATGAATGATCTCACAAAGTTGTTTGATTTGCAAAAGAAGCTCCAATTCTTCAGACACCAATTCGCCAACATAAGTTTGCACAATTATGAGATGATTTGTATGAAGAGCCGAGGCCTTAATTTATAGAAATCTAGGGCTTTGGAGGTGCATGAAAGAAAGCCATAAATCACTTAAATAACTTAGGTTGATTTTTGAGTTATTTTTAAATAAAAGATATTTAACTCACAAAAATATGCAAAAGCAGAGTTCAACTCAAAATAGAGTTTAGATTTAATTGATAATTGATAGTTGTCTGCTTTTCTGATTGTGCATGTTTTATTTATGAATGAATTTAATAATAAAGTGATTTATTTCCAACTTAACTAATTTTAAAAAATAAAACAATTGATTTATGGGTTAATCAATTATTTTTCAAACTTTTATTCAAAAACAATATTATTAAAAATTGACAACTTGCTTTAATTAATTAAATAAGAATTTAATCAATTATTCATAGGATTTTGGATTTATTGTCAAAATTAAATAACATAATTTATGAATAAATATAATTAACTTCAATTAAACAATTAAGTGGTAGAATTAAACTTAATTAATTAAATATTGAAAATATTCAATTAATCAAACTTTAGGATAAATTAGATTTATCACCAAATAATCATTAAATTAAAGACAATTAAGATAATTAGGAATATTACTAGGAATATTCCCCGATGCCGAATTTGAGATAATCAATTAGAATTTGATGATGTTCAGATGTGCCTTAGGTTAGGACTTTGATGTCGATTTCATTCGATATGTTGATATAGGAGGTTAATGAACCTATAGCCCATTTTTGGGGTATTACATTTTGCCCCTCTTTGAATTACTATGCGAAGCGCAGTGGTTCAAAGATAGTCTGTGTATGATATTGAAATTGATGTTTGAAATTGATATTGATATGAAGCAGAAACTGCTTGAAATTGATATGAAGATAATAGGTCTTGAATGACCAAAGATAATGTTAACTATAGCAGTAAATGAATAGATGATTGTGAAAAAGTGTCAAAATGCCTAATTCTGAACCTTATGATTGCGAAGAAGTGAGTGACCAATTCCAAACCCAATTTTCCTTATATTGATTCACATCGGTATCACATCCGAACCCTTCAGTTTTCGAAGAACCAAAGAAATAACATAATTGAACCGATAGTTGCAAAAACTGATATAATTTACAAGATTAGGAGAATACCAGATTGATATGGATCTCGATGAATCTAATATGCCCTGAGCGATGATTGATTTGCCCCAAGTGATGAGGTCTTTTTGATGAATCAACAACTAGATGTGGTTGTTGTCTTGATTACTAAGGAAAGATATGATTTCAGCTTTAGATTACAAACTTTGAATGATGTGCAATACCATGCCCCCTTTGGGATTAAAATTGAAATCTGACAAGAAATGTCAGCGTTGAATAGTTCAGAAGCATGTTAATTGATTTAAGAAGTGGTTAAACACGTTCAAGAATGCATTCTGCATCTTTTAGAGGTCCCGAAGACCAAGTTTGACTAGGTTGGACCATGAGTTGACCATGGTGGACCAAGTTGAAATTTTGATAGTTTGATGTAAGATAATCAGTTAAGTTGAATACTAGATTTCTTTGATGATTGAAGGTTGATTATGCAAGTAGTGAATAATATGAATGATCTCAGATTTTGATTTTGATCCTAAAAAAGGATTCTACTTGCTATTTCGTTGGATGGACCTTCATGTAAGATTTAGCTCTTGTTAGATTTGAAGAGACAAGTGGAGAATTGTTTAAGCATTGTAGTTCATTTAGCCATTGTGAGATCATGCAAACATGCAAAATGCAAAGAGACATGTAAAATGAAATGCAACCTAAGACCTAGGACCTAGTCACTGATCATGTGTCGGTCATTCTCATCATTGAATTTTTAGGTAACCGGATAAATCAATACAATGCCCACTAGTTATGAAACCATAGACATATGAATATCAATTTGTATGCATAGGAATCAATACAACACCCACTGATTAGGCAACCATGGATATATGAATATTGATTTTATGTTCAGAATGTTGGATTAGATATAAGCATCAAGGCATAAACGCCAGGATGACCTGAATATCATGTCCATTTTGATATAGCAATTTGTATAAGCATCAAAACATAAACATCATGATGACCAGAATATGCCTTGTGGGTCAAACACATCAAGCAGTCAAGAGATTATTCTAAATCCAATGTGAATTACCTATAGTGACCCTTTATCGTTCACATCCTTAGGTAAGATCGCATTTCACAGTAGGAGAAAGAACTGACTCAAAAAGACAATAGTTAGATCAAACTTCCTTGAAGTTTTTGGGTATCAATGGTTGAGGTACGCATGGCCATCCAATTTGAGATAGAGGCTCTTACAGTCGGACACCATTTCAATCCAGAATTTCCAAAGTTGTTATATTTTCACATACAAGAAGAAAACAAAGAAAAGATTATGCCCCTAGTCATCAGTCTCTAAATCCTATAAAGGACATCATCGAAGAGCTTGAAAGGCCATAATATGCAAAAATCTCAATGTGAATCAGTAAGCATACAAGGAGATAAAAGTATGTAAAAGCATAGATTGTTTTCAGTTTGTGTTTGATGTTTGATTGTGTTGTTGTAGATGCAAAATCCTTTCTGGAGATGAGACAGACAGACAGACTCAAATGAAGCTTCAAAGGACTTTGAGTGGATATGACACATCTAAAGAATACTGGAGATGATAGGATATGGCATTGATTGCCCCCAAGTGTTAAGCATTGATAGGATACAGACGCTTGAGCAGATTGGTGTACATATCGACTTATTGAAAATAGGAATGCGAAAACAAACCAAGAGATATGTTCAAACTAAAGCAAGACTGAAAGATGGGAAAGACCAAGATTGTGTTGATAGATGGACCATTTTGAAACAAGTGGCACCTGTTTGCTGGGTTTTCACCATCTTGGCAGAGATTCTATTTTTGCTACCAAGGCACCTGTTTCCAAGTTTTCACCAAGGCACTTTTTCTTTTTTTCTCATTTTTTTGTATTTTTCATTTTTTCAATTTTTTTGATATTTTTGATATTTTTCAATTTTTTTATGAATCATCAAGGCACCTATTGCTAGGTTTTCACCAAGATGTTCCTTTTTTCAAGACTTTTTCAAAATTTTAAGATTTTCTCAGGACATTTTACCATAGACTGAATGCCTTAGGCGTAGAATTTTCTTAAATGGAGAACATTGATTGGTTCTCAGAGCTATTCTCCTTCAGTCATTGAGAGTTGATAGGCACCAGAGCCAAAAGTAGTAGTGATAACAAAGGGACCCAGCCAGTTGGGTTCAAACTTCCTCTTGCATTCTCGATGTGATTGATTTTTAGGATTCTCTCTCAAGACTAGATCACCAACGTGAAATTCTTTGTGTCTGACTTTCTTGTTGTAACCTTTAGACATTCTCTTCTGATATATTCTAAGATGATCGTACACTGCTTGTCTATGCTCATCTAGTAGTTCAAGCTCTTGAAACCTAGACACTCTGTAGTCTTCATCAGTTACTAGACCATGCATTCTGATTCTTAGTGATGGGGTTTCAACCTCAATAGGTAGTACTGCTTCAGACCCATAAACTAAAGTGAAAGGTGTAGCCCCAGTGGGAATTCTAATACTTGTTCTATAGGCCCAAAGGGTTGGATTGATCATGAGATGCCAGTCTCTTCCTGTTTTATTAACTGTATGGTGCAAGATTTTTAATAGATTCTTGTTAGAAGCCTCTGCTTGTCCATTCCCTTGGGGATAGTAGATTGATGACCAATGTTGTGTAATCTTGAATTTAGCACATAAATCATCTTGATCCTTGTGCTTGAATTGTCCACCATTATCTGTGATTATGGAATGAGGTATCCCATATCTGCATATGATATAGTTCAATATGAACATAGATATTTGCTTTCCAGTGGCTTGTGTCAAAGGGACTGCTTCTACCCATTTTGTAAAATAATCTGTAGTTGTGATTATATGGGTATGTCCATTAGAAGAATGAGGATGTATAGCTCCTATAAGATCAAAGTTGCCATGCACTTGGCATTTTTGACAGTTCTTAGCAAACTTGATAGACACTTTCTCCATTTTAGGCCAATAGTACCCAACCCTAATAAGTTTTTGAGCTAGTGTTAAACCATTTGAGTGTGACCCACAAATACCATCATGGACTTCTTCTAATGCATGTTGAGACTCTTCCCATTCTAAACATCTAAGTAGCATGCCATCTAGACCTCGTTTGTAAAGATCATGACCAATGATGACATAGCAAGAGGCATTTCAGATAAGGTATCTCTTTTCATGGTGGTTGAAGGTATTGGGAATGATTTGGTCTTGGAGATAGGAAAATAGGTTTTTGTATCTAGATGAATCATGACCAACAACAGTGCAAATCATGCGGGTTTCAGGGGAATCATATGCAGGATAAGATAGTGCTTCCACCAGGAACTCATAGCGTAGCTCATGTTCAGGCTGCTGTAATAGAGTAGATAGCATTGCCATTGCATCGATAGCCTTATTCTCCATTCTAGGTCTTTGCTCAAATGTGATAGATATGAAATACTTCTTTAAATCATCTACCATTCTCTTGTAAGGAATGAGCTTTTCATCTTTAGTTTGGTACACATCATTGACTTGATGGATAACAAGTTGAGAGTCTCCATGAATGTGTAGCTCTGTCACTCTCCATTCAATTGCTATTTTCATACCATTCAAAAGGGCTTCATATTCTGCGATATTGTTTGTGCAAGGAAACTTTAATCTGAATGCTTTTGGGATTGAGTATCCTTGAGGAGTTATGAACAATATGCCTACTCCAGATCCATTCTGTGTATAGGAGCCATCAAAGAATAACTACCATTCTCTAGAAGAAAGAGTCATGATAGAGGAATCTGAAAATTCTATTTGCATTGGTGTATCATCAATCATAGGTGCATCTGCTAATTGATCAACAATAACCTATCCTTTGATAGCTTTTCTCTCAACATATTCAATATCAAATTCACTTAAGAGCATGACCCATTTATCTAATCTACCTATGAGGGCAGCTTTGCTTAGTAGGTACTTGAGTGGATCAATCTTAGCTACCAATTGTGTGGTATGAGCTAACATGTAGTGTCTCAATTTCTGTGATGCAAAGATCACAGCTAGACAAGCTTTCTCAATCATTGAATAGTTCTTTTCATATGCAACCAATGTTCTACTGATATAGTATATAGCTCTTTCCTTTTTGTGCTCATCATGTTGTGCTAGCAATTACCCCAGTGATGTATATGTAGCGGAGACATATAAGATCAAAGGCTTCCCATGAATAGGAGGCATCAAGATAGGAGGATTTGATAAATACTTCTTTGATATGGCTAAAGTTGTTCTCATATTCTTCATTCCATACAAAGGTCACACCTTTATGTAATGTTTTTGTAAAAGGTTGTGATATATCTGCTAGCTGTGATATGAATCTTCTGATAGATTGAACTCTTCCTTGCAATGTCCTCATTTGACTAATATTCTTTGGAGGTTGCATTTCCATTATAGCCATTACTTTAGCTAGATCAACTTCAATGCCCTTTTTTGAAACTATGTATCGTAAGAGCTTTCCAGAAGTGACACCAAAAGCACACTTCTTAGGATTTAATCTGAGACTAAATTTCTCCATTCTATCTAGTATCTTGCTCAAGTCATCTAGATGTGCAGCCCTAAGCATAGATTTTGCTAAAGTATCATCAACATAATCCTCCATAGTCCTATGCATCATGTCGTGAAAAATAGATGTCATGGCTCTTTGATATGTAGCACCAGCATTTTTAAGCCCAGATGGCATGACATTCCAACAGAAGGTGCCCCATGCACATGTGAAAGAATTTTTCTCTTGATCCTCTGGAGCAATTTTTATTTGATTATATTCAGAAAAACCATCCATTAGAGAATACATCTCAAAGCTCACAGTCATGTCCACTATCATATCAATGTTAGGTAGTGGAAAATCATCCTTAGGGCATGCTCTATTTACATCTCTAAAGTTTGTGCACACTCTCATTGATTTATCTAGTTTTGAAATAGGTACAATATTAGAGATCCACTCTGCATAATCAATAACTCAAATGAATCCAGCTTTTAGGAGCTTCTCTAATTCAACTTTTACCAAGAGTGCAACATGAGGATGCATCTTTCTCAATTTTTGCTTGATAGGTTTGACATTTGGAGCTATAGATAAATGATGCATTATAAGATTAGGATCCAACCCTGGCATATCTAAATATTTCCATGCAAAGTTGATCTTCTTTTCTGTTAGGAATGTTGTAAATTTTTGCTTCTCTTCTTCTGATAAAGATTGTACTACATGAATCAATTGTGGTTCTTCTGTTGTTCCCAAGTTGATGGATTGAGTGGGCTCAATTAAAACTGGAGATCTATCCTATAAATGACTCAGAAGGACATCAAATATCTCATCCTTAGGTGCCTTAGAGAGGTTTTCACCTTTGGATACGTCTTTTATTTTTACTTTTTTAGGTTTTGAGATTGCCACAAAGTGGTTTTCACCCTCAGAACTCCTTTTCTCTTTATTCTTATTCTTATTTTTCTGAATAAGATATTTGATGTCCGACTCCGTCATGCTAACGCTCGGTTCACTGATGGAAGTACTCATAGGCTTAACTACATTGAGATAAAAAACAAGGGCATAGTCATTCGGGAAGGTATAAATACCATGGCTCAGATTTGTGGAAGTTTGATCAATAAGGTCTGGATATTGGATAGTCAAAGTGGGGAAAGATTGGGAGATAGTGTTTATGGATATGGATCTGTCATCATTGGTCCTAACCTGACGCTCGAGTTCAAAGGTAATATTACAACTTAAGACATTCAATTTGTGAATAGGCTCAATGTCATTGTGGGAGTCCAATTCAGCCATAGGTGGATCAGACTCGATAGGTTCATCATTTCGCTGTAGACTTACGTTGGGTTCAGGTGCATATTGGTGAATAATACCAACATGTTTATTTGTAATAAGCTCATCTTCTTCTGGAATGGCTCCCCATTCGTAGTCATTAGATTCTTCATCTATGCCTCTAGGAAATCTAAGAACATGAGTGAAGTCAAGATGAATACCCCAAGAAGGGTTACCCTCAGATTCTGATTTGAATTCATACTCATGAGAATCTATCTCAGAATAACTATCATCTTCCTCTTCTTGATTGTTTTTGAGATTAGCTGGTTCTTGTGTGGCAACTATCTCTTGATTGATAGTAGGTTCTTGTGTTTCTACTACATTAATTCTTTTGATTAGATCATCTTTATCATCAAGAAGGTCTTTGATCTCTTTAGGCAATTTTTCATAGGGGATGAGTTCTGAGCTATTTGAATCACTATCTAATGGTTCTGTTTCTTCTTTCTTAAGAAGAGGTTCTCCTAGTGCGATCTACTCTATGACATGAGAGCTATTACCTTTGAGGTGAAAGGGTTTCTTTTTAAATCCTAAGCCAACTTTGTCTTTATTTTCTCTACCAGTATGTGGGAGAGGTGCCTCAAGACCTTTTCCTCTAACTCCTAGAGGTCCTTTACCTAGATATCCCATCTTAGCTATCAATTTATCTCTTGGGCCATATGACTTAGAAGGATGTTTTGGTACTGCTGAGTTACTAGTTTGAACATCATGGGATTTAGATTCATCTTTGTATAGCCATGCAAGCACAGCTTCATCCTCTTCAAATTCTTGCTTGGAGACTTGTTCTGCTACAAAATTTTTTTTATATGCCTCAAGAGGTTCTTTAGAGTTTGGTTTGGATTGCTTCAAAGATTGTCCATAAGACTTAGGTGAGATAGGGAGAGATGTCAAAGATAAGACTGGCTCCATAGTATATTCTCCCATACTATTTTCTTTGATGTTAACCTCTTTTGCAAGATCTTGCATGTTAGATGTGGATGCTTCTTTAGTTGGCTCAAGAGAAGATTCTTTGTTATTAGGCACAAGTTTATCTGCACTTTCCTTCAATGTATTGCAATTGGTGGATATATCTGCTAGAATAGTGACCTCTACTCCCTCATAAGGAAATTTTAAGCATTGGTGGAATGTAGAAGGAATAGCCTTCATCTCATGTATCCATGGTCTCCCTAAAAGGATATTGTAAGCCAAAGGTAGATCAAGAACCTGACATATAATATCTCTGATAACTGGACCTGCTCTGATAGGTAAGACAATGGTGCCTTTAGAATATCTTTCTTGTTCATCATAGGCTTTTATAGTTATTTTCTTTCTGGGATTTGTAATACCCCAAAAATGGGCTATATGTTCATTAACCTTCTATATCAACAATTCGAATAAAATCGACATCAAAGTCCTAACCTAAGGCACATCTAAACATCATCGAATCATAATTGATTATCTTAAATTCTGCATCGGGGAATATTCCTAGTAATATTCCTAATCATCATAATTATCTTTAATTTTATAATTATTGGGCAATAAATCACATTTATCCTAAAGTTTGATTAATTGAATATTTTCATATTTAATTAATTAGATTTAATATCTTGCCACTTAATTGTGTAATTAAATTTAATTCTATCTATTATTAATTGTATTATTTAATTTTGACAATAAATCTAATATCATATGAATAATTGATTAAATTCTTATTTAATTAATTAAAGCAAGTTGTCATTATTTAATAATATAGTTTTTAATAAAAGTTTGATTAAATAATTGATTAACCCATAAATCAATTGTTTTATTTTTAAAAGCAGTTAAGTTGGAAATAAATCACTTTATTATTAAATTAATTCATAAATAAAATATGCACAATCATAAAAGTAGACAACTATCAATTATCAATTAAAGCTAAACTCTATTTTGAGTTAAAACTTAGCTTTTGCATATTTTTGTGAGTTAATTATCTTTTATTTAAAAATAACTCAAAAATCAACCTGAGTTATTTGAGTGATTTATGATTTTTTTTTCCCATGCACCTCCAAAGCCCTGGATTTCTATAAAATCAAGGCTTCAGCTCATCTCAAATCATCTCATAATTTTGCAAGCTTACTTTGCCAAAGTCATCTACGAATTGCACAATTATTTTGAAGAATTAGAATTTGGAGAATCAAAGCTTATTGAGAATCAAGGCTATTGTGAGATCAATTTGTTTTTTTTTACATTCATTTAGATTCTTTTTCATATCATTGTTAGATCATTTTAGCATATCAATTTCCATATTAGCATAGATTCATATCAGTTTTTCATTATTATTGCATAGAAAATATAAAAAAAAAATAGATTAATTGCATTCAATTCATATCTAGATCAATTGCATTCAAATCCTTCATTTAGGTGTCGTCTAGGTCACTGATCTCGATAACAATCTTAGAACATTAATCTCGCACCTACTAGAAGGCAGTAAATCGCTTAGTTAAATTAGATTTTAATTTTGCACGATTTTAATTTTTGCTAACCTCTAATGTTTTACTGAAGTGTTGTGTCTATAGATCAGGTAAAAAATTCACACACACATTTTTGGCGCCCACCATGGGGCAACCCACCTTTGCATGCTGGTTTTGATTTTTTTTGGGAGCTAAAACTCCAAAGTTTCAATGATTTAATTTTATCTCCCAAACGGCTTGAAATTTTGGTCTAAATTTTTTTTTACAAGTTGTTGACATATCAGGGAAGCTACAATAAAAAATTTAGAATTTTTTGAAATTTTTTTAATTTTTAATAATTTTTTCTTGAAATTCTGGAAAAAATTAATATCTGACGCAAATCAGCATATTTTTTGAAAATTTTTATATTTTCAAAAATCTCTTTAAATTATATAAGGGATCCATTCTTTTTATTTTAAATTTGGATGCAATATAATAGATCATATAGTCAATTTATAAAAACTGGTCTATTTTGATAAAATAGGTCTTTAGAGCACAAATGAAGAGATTTTTCTAAAATTTTTACATTTTTGGAAAGCTCTCTATTTTTTAGTAGGGGTCTCTATTCTGAATTTCTATTTTTGTGGCCAAAATCATATCAAAAAAATTAGATCTTGTTGACTAGGTCAAATGCAGCAAAAAAAATAAAGTTTTGTGATGGATATGCACTTATTTTTTTTACATGGTTCAATGAATGATATGAGTTGTCATTTGAGTTAATTGCTGGTTATTATTGCTGATAATAATTGATTTTTAGAGCTAACCCTATGGTTTTCATAAGTTGAATATATTTTGCATATCTTGTTTGCTTGTTTGCTTGTTAGAGAGTTCGTCACTTGCTTGCACGGAAAAGCTCAACAAGAATTGCTAAAAATTAGGTAAAATCTACTAAACACATTGTGAGGATCCCAGGTATTCTCCTTCATCTAATAAAATTTTGATTTGGACTTAAAATAAATCTCTTATGTGTCTGGCTTGTGTGCATCTTTTCATGCTTTTGTCTATTTCTACACACTTGCATAATTGATACTAGGTTGTGACCCCTTAAGGATTCATTAAGTAGTCTTAGATACTTGTGATTGATCTTGATTGCTATCTTGGGTTATTGGACTCGCTAATATGCCAGCCCCTCATTTTTGCCCCGTGGTTGCAATCTCAGCGCCTTAAAGGGGAGGGGTCAACAGGACAGAAGCGTTAATTGTTCCACCAAGAAACCCTTTTGTGCTTTTAGGAACTCACTTGTTTTCTAAGTTGGGGACTCATTTTCAGCTTGTGTGAGGTGTTAAGTGTTCCACCTTGTGGACTCATCTCATATTCGCTTTAAGCGTTAAGTGTTCCTCTTTTTTCTTTTTGGGTACTTTTGGTAGATTTTCTTTTGGAAACATACATCTGTGCTCACATAGTAATTAGGACCTATGAACACTATTCGTGATTCTTGAGAGATTGGATTCCCAGTGAAATCCTTCTTGACGACAGAATCCTTGTAGGTAGGGAGGATACTTAGTGTGTTTCACATTCAACTTGGTTAGTGCGTCTTCTCTTATTGATCAATACATTCTCTCCTAGGAGAGGTTGATAGATCACGTGGGGTAGACATCACAAGCTTTGGTGAATCAAAATTGGTTAGTGCATCTTCCCTTATTGATTGATATATTCTCTCTCTGGAGGGGTTGATAGATCACGTGGGGTTGATATCATAGACCTTGGTGAGACAAACTTTGTCTTAGTGTGTCGGATTAATCTGCTTGCTTTGTTTGGGTTAAAAGTGAAGAGGCATCAAAACCTTGGATCTGGAGCCAAGTCCCCTTGTGGTATCACACTGTGAGTCACCTTTAGAGAGGGTTAACCATAGCGGACAATCCCTTCATAGGGAAAACTGTGTTGATGAAACCTCAAGCGGTAATAGCCATTTTTGCCATGGTAGTGACAGCCGCTATATAAATGTCCTTGTGGAATAAATATCCATGGGTATAGTTCATTGTTGGGTTGTCAGATCTCCCTAGCAGCTCCCGAAGATTAAGTTCTCAGACTGTGTCAAAACCCTGGTGTGCCGGGATTGGAGTTCACCCCTTTGGATCATAAAAGTTGCAGAGTCAAACCATTACTAAAAACCTAGCGAGGCCAAATTTTCATTTTATAGGGTATATGTGCATTATTGCAAAACATTTTAGAACGTACACAATTAGCACTTATGAGGATTAGAATGAATAAGTCACTTGATTGTTCATGCGCAAGGTTGCTTTTTCCCTTGTTCATTATTTTCAAACATGCTTGAAATCACATGCTTGCTATTTTGCATGCTTGTTTATCTATCTGGTTATTGAAAATGAACAAATCTATTACAATCCTCAAATCTGGACATTGAAATTTGTAAACAATTCGAATCTGAAAACTCAAAATTTGCAAAATCTAAAGTAAAATCCTTTTCTGGAGTCAAAAATCATTTCAGGAAGTCAGAAAGTCATATGAGTTTTTTTCAAGTGTCGTTTCATTACAACCCATCTGTCGTATGATTGAGTACCCAGTGTCATACGAGTTTCCATGCCAGCAAATTCTCAAAGTCAAAATCTTGCAATTGTCGTATGAGATTTTCAACTATCGTTTCATTGCTACCCAACTATCGTACGAGTTTTTCAACTGTCATTTCATTGCTACCCAACTGTCCGAAAAGTCTAAAGAGTGTCGTTTGGAAAATTTTTAAAAGTTGTCAAAAAATTATCAGAATTGCTAGATATTTAGCTTTTTCAGCCTATTTCCAGAATCTGTCATACAAATCACTGTGTCAAGAATAGAGAAGTACATATTGAGAATCAGTACACATGTCTCAAAGAATCAGTACACATGAGGAAGAAATTATAATCACAGCTATGATGAAGCAGATGCAAGCTATGCAAGTTGAACTTAACAATCTTAAGAAAGAAAAAGAACCTAAAGAGTTCTCCATGGAATCTCTATCCTCTTTTCCATTTGATAAAGACTTGTACATGTCACCATGCCCCCAGACAAAATTTGAGCAATGTGATAACCCTTATGATATCTCTTCCATGGAGAGTGACACATCCAGCTTTAGAGACTATGATGACTATGATGATAGACAATTTAATGATACCTATGACACCTCTGTTCCTAAGAATCCTCCTCATCGTTCATTCCTGCTTACTACAAATGGGCCATCACAATGGATAGATCATGATGGTGATCCATATGATTCTGATTTTGAAAAAGACTTTGATATTTTTTGTGAACAATACCTTGATTATGATCCATCTACTACTGCTGAGGACCATAAAATGTACCGTGCTGATTTGAAATGTCAATACTATAAGGATCTCTCCTCTAAGAACTCTCAGGCTGAAAATAAAGATTACACTCTCAAGCAAGATCATGTTAATGCTAAACCTTTGTCTGGTGATAGTTCCCTTCCATCCCCTACTTCCTCCAATACCCGTACATTTCCGAAAGCTTCCGAGTCTTTCAAATCTTTCACAAAACCTTCATCCGACACAAGCCCTAATACTTTTCATGTGGTTCCCTATAGTTATCCTCCAGGGCTACCTCTTAAAGAAACTCAAGCTAACCTTCACTTGGCTGAAAATACTTTCAATAATGATAAACCTAAAGAGCCTAAGCCTTCATATGCTATAATCCCTACTTTAGCTAGTCCTCCACCATCTCTTCCAAAGTCATCCATACAATCCCAACATGCTTCCTTGTCCTTAGAAGTGGCTCCATGTCAAGAGGACTCTAAAAATGATAAAGAAAAGAACATAAAGAAAGATCAAGATCAAGAACCCTCCATGTCATCCACTCCTTTTTCCGATGTCTCTTATCTGCTTCATGGTTCTTTTGATCCTGTACACCCTTTTTCATGCATTCCATCATGTCTTAAGTCTTCTCCTAAGCAAGATCAAGCTACTACTTACACTGTTGAGCTTATTGAAAATCAAAATAACTTTACTACGCTTGCGCTTTCCAAAGATGATACTTCCATTAAGGTTGGTAAAAATGGTGTTGTTACTTCCGATGTTAAGCCTGTTGAAAATCAAGAAAAACATTATGCACTTATGCTATCCAAAGATCCTTGTCAAGATTAAAGTCTTCCATCTTCTTATTCTACCACTCCATGTTCACTTCCACTTTCTACTCTTCCTAAGTCTTTGCAAGCTTTGAACAATCCTATCAAAGAAGTTTCTCCTATTCAAGATGTTCATGATTCTATTGAAAATCCTAATGCTCACTCTAAAGATGCTGATATCCTTGGTTGTCATATAAATGTTGATGAACTTGTTAATTATCCTTTTGTGTCTTCCACTTCCATCCTTGGACCTCTTCCACCACTACTAAAGGCTTCACGTCTTCCTTCCATCTTGGGTCCTTATGTCCCTTCACTTTCCTGTCCTAACTCTCCTAATTCGCCATCCATCTTGGGTCCTTACGTCCCTCCATCTCCCATCTTTCCTCAAGATCAACATAGATGCATACCCTTGAATCCTTTTTATCCACCCACCCATATAAACCAGTCATATCCTCCTTCTTCTTCCACAAGTCCCAAGTCTTTTGGAAGTAACTTGAATGTTCAATACAAGAAAAAGAAGCAATACAAGAATACATCAAAAAGAGAAAATCACCATGTCTCCTCTAATCGACACGGAGGCATAAAGTCAAAAGAGATATCTAAGAAAAAAACTACAAGACAAGTATGGGTTCCAAAATCTATCATTAAAGATATTCTCTCCAAATTACCAAAAATAAATGAAAAGCCTATAGCTATATGGATTCCAAAGTCTCTCTTGAAAGAGTCTGGTGTTAAACAAAAAGTTAAGTTGACGTTCAAGCTTCCAAAGACTTCCACTTCATCTTCTTCCAAAAGCATTCCTCCATTCCATGTGCCTAAACCACAACCTCTGCTATCCATTCGCCATATTCCTTCATGTATCCCTTCATTCATGATTCCTCTATCCTCTCACCACCCTTTAAGGTATGTGTTGATGTTGAGCTTGCCTTTCTTTCCATCTACCCTTTCACAATCCTTCCATGCATTATCCTTCTACCTTCTATCCTTTTTCCTCATTTGCCTATTCCTCCTATCTTCCAACCTCACTCGCTTTACATAAAACCTTATCCTCCATTTTCTCTTCCATCTCCCTTTCCCTATTAGCATCTTTGAGCATATCATTTTGAATCCTTGGCATATCATGGTTTATCCTTTCAAGAAGCATTATCTAAAAAGCTTGCCTTCTTCTAAAAAATTTATAAAAAAAAAAATTGAAAATGTGCCATGGTGAAAATCTGGAAACAGGCACCTTGGTAGCAAAAGTAAAGAGAAATAAATTCATCCTATGGTGAAAACCACTCCCTTGTGGCGCCTTGGATAAGTACCATGATGAAAATTTGGCAATCAGGCATCATGCATAGTTCTTCTATATATTTCATCCATTTCATCTTCTCTCTTTGATCTTGACAATGTTGATCTATACACGAACATTTGGCTATCTTGTGAGCTATTTTATAGTGATCTTTCTTTCATTCCCTTTATGTTTAGCCTTTATATCCATTTTTCTCCATTCATTCTAGCCTTTTTCCATCCTTTTCCCCTTTGGTCTTGATCTAATAACAAAAAAAAAAGAAAGAAAGAGTAAAACACGATGCTATGAAGCCTCTTGACATGTCTACTCCTTTAGACTACATCCTATCCTTCTTTGGCATTACGCGTTTGTGACTTATCCTATGCTGGCCTTTCATTGCTTGTCCAAATGCGCTTTACATGACATTTTTTTTTTCCCTAGCTTGGATATTCTTGAGGAGTTTTCCCTTGAGAATTTTTTCCCTTCATTCTCCTTCATTCTCTTGTCTTCCATCTCTTCCACTAGCTTTCCAATCCCTCTTGTTCTCCACCTTGCTAGACATTGGGACTGCATGATATGATCTTACTTGGGAGTTTGCAATGAAAAAAAGATGCTATCAAGTATACCAAGTATCAGAACCAGTATCAGAACAAATATCAAAACCAGTATCAGAATGAGTATCAGAACAAGTATCAGAACCAGTATCAAAACAATTATCAGAATCAGTATCAGAATAAGTATCAGAACCAATATCAAAACAATTATCATAATCAGTATCAGAACAAGTATCAGAACCAGTATCAAAATAATTATCAGAATCAATATCAGAATTAGTATTAGAACGAGTGTCAGAACAAGTATCAGAACACCTACAGGGGCTACACCTTTCACTTTAGTTTATGGGTCTGAAGCGGTACTGCCTATTGAGGTTGAAATCTCATCACTAAGAATCAGAATGCATGGACTTGTCACCAATGATGCCTACAGAGTGTCTAGGTTGCAAGAACTTGAACTACTAGATGAGTGCAGACAAGCAGCGTATGATCATCTCAGAGTGTATCAGAAAAGAAGGTCTAGAGGCTACAACAAGAAAGTCAGACACAAAGAATTTTAGGTTGGTGATCTAGTCTTGAGAGAAAATCCAAAAAATCAATCCCATCGAGAATGCAAGGGGAAGTTTGAAGCCAACTGGCTGGGTCCCTTTGTCATCACTGCTACTTTTGGCTCTGGTGCCTATCAACTCTTAACAACTGAAGGAGAACAGCTCTGAGAACCAATCAACGTTCTCCATTTGAAGAAATTCTACACCTAAGGCATTCAGTCTATGGTTAAATATCTTGAAAAAATTCTAAAAATCAGAAAAAGTCCTAAAAAAATGAACATCTTGGTGAAAACCTAGCAATAGGTGCCTTGATGATTCACAAAAAAATCAAAAAATATCAAAAATTCAAAAAAAAAATTGAAAAATGAAAAATACAAAAAAATGAGAAAAAGAGAAAAAAAAGTGCCTTGGTGAAAATCTGGAATCAGGCGCCTTGGTAGCAAAAATAGAATCTCTGCCAAGATGGTGAAAACCCGGCAAACGGGTGCCACTTGTTCCAAATGCTCCATCTATCAGTGCAATCTTGGTCTTTCCTAGCTTTCAGTCTTGCTTTAGTTTGTACATATCTCCCGGTTTGTTTCTGCATTTCTAGTTTTCAATAAGTCATTCTGTACACCAATCGGCTCAAGCGTCTGTATCCTATCAATGTTCAAACTTGGGGGCAATCAATGTCATATCCTATGGTCTCCATGTATCTTAGACAAATCATATCTAGTCAAAGTCTTTTGAAGCTTCATGTGAGTCAGTCAGTCAGTCTTGTCTCCAAAAAGGATTTTGCATCTACAACAACGCAATCAAACATCAAAACTCAACTGAAAACAATCTATGCTTTTTACATGCTTCTATCTCCTTGTATGCTTACTGATTTGCATTGAGATTTTTGTATATTGTGTCCCTTTGAGCTCTTCAATGATGTCTTTTATAGGATTTAGAGAGTGATGACTGGGGGCATAATCTTTTCTTTGTCTTCTGCTTGCATGTAAAAATCTAACAACTTTGGAAATTTCGGATTGAAATGGTGTCCGACTATAAGAGTCTCTATCTTGAATTGGATGACCATGCGTACCTCGACCATTGATACCCAGACAATTCAAGGAAGTTTGATCTAACTATTGTCTTTTTGAGTAAGTTCTTTCTCCTACTGTGGAATGTGATCTTGCCTAAGGATGTGAACGATAAAGGGTCACTATGGGTAATTCACATTGGATTTAGAATGATCTCTTGACTGTTTGATGTATTTGCAATGCAAGGAGTATTCCGGTCATCACGACATTTATGTTTTGATGCTTATACAAATTGCTATATCAAAATGGACATGATATTCAGGTCATCCTGGTGTTTATGCCTTGGTACTTATATCTAATCCGACATTCCAAAAATAAAATCAATATTCATATGTCCATGGTTGTTTGACTAGTGGGGGTTGTATTGATTCTTGCACATACAAATCAATATTCATATGTCTATGGTTTTTTTTTGGCTAGTGGGCATTGTATTGATTTATACAGTTACCTAAAAGTTCAATGATGATAACAAATCGACACATGATCAGTGACTAGGTCCTAGGTCTTAGGTTGCATTTCATATTGCATGCTTCTTTGCTTTTTTCATCTTTGCATGATCTCACAATGACTAAACGAACTTCAAAGCTTAAACAATTCTTCATATCAATTCTTCAAATCTAACAAGAGCTGAATCTCACACGAAGGTTCCTCCAACGAAGCAGCAAGTAGAATCCTTTTTCGGGATCAAAATTCAAATATGAGATCATTTATATTATTAACTACTTGCATAATCGACCTTCAATCATCACAGAAATCTAGTATTCAACTTAACTGATTATCTAACATCAAACTATCAAAATTTCAACTTGGTCAACCATGGTCAACTCATGGTCAAACCTAGTCAAACTTAGTCTCCAGGACCTCTAAATGATGTAGAATGCATTCACCGGACATGTTTAACCACTTCTCAAATCAATTAACATGCTTCTAAACTCTCAACGCTGACTTTTCTTGTCAGATTTCAATTTTAATCCTGAAGGGGGCATGGTATTGCATATCATTCAAAGTCTGTAATCAAGTTTGAAATCATATCTTTATTTCTATCAATATCTTTCATCAGTGATCAAGACAAACAATCACGTCTAGTTACTGATTCATCAAAAGACCTCATCACTCAGGGCAAATCTATCATCACTTGGGGCATATCAGATTCATCAAGATCCATATCAATCTGGTATTCTCCTAATCTTGTAAACTATATCAATTTTTGCAACCATCAGATCATAGTGTTCTTTCCTTGGTTCTTCGGCAACTGAAGGGTTTGGATGTGATACCTGCTAGTTCTACTAAGACAATCGAGTCTAGAATGGGTCACTCACTTCTTTGCAATCCTAAGGTTTGGAATCAGGCATTTTGACACTTTTTCGCAATCATAGGTTCATTTGTTGTTATAGTGAACATTATCTTTGGTCATTCAGGACCTATTATCTCCATATCAAATCAATATCAATCAACTTCTGTCTCATATCAATTATCAATTTTGAATCAGTTTCATATCTCTATCAAACACAGACTTTCTTTGAACCACTGCGCTTCACACAGTAATTCAAAGAGGGGAAAAATTTAATACCCCAAAAATGGGCTATATGTTTATTAACCTTCTATATCAACAATTCGAACAAAATCGACATCAAAGTCCTAACCTAAGGCACATCTAAACATCATCGAATCATAATTGATTATCTTAAATTCTGCATCGGGGAATATTCCTAGTAATATTCCTAATCATCATAATTATCTTTAATTTTATAATTATTGAGCAATAAATCACATTTATCTTAAAATTTGATTAATTGAATATTTTCATATTTAATTAATTAGATTTAATATCTTGCCACTTAATTGTGTAATTAAATTTAATTCTATCTATTATTAATTGTATTATTTAATTTTGACAATAAATATAATATCATATGAATAATTGATTAAATTCTTATTTAATTAATTAAAGCAAGTTGTCATTATTTAATAATATAGTTTTTAATAAAAGTTTGATTAAATAATTGATTAACCCATAAATCAATTGTTTTATTTTTAAAAGCAGTTAAGTTGGAAATAAATCACTTTATTATTAAATTAATTCATAAATAAAGCATGCACAATCATAAAAGTAGACAACTATCAATTATCAATTAAAGCTAAACTCTATTTTGAGTTAAAACTTAGCTTTTGCATGTTTTTGTGAGTTAATTATCCTTTATTTAAAAATAACTCAAAAATCAACCTGAGTTATTTGAGTGATTTATGGCTTTTTTTTCCCATGCACCTCCAAAGCCCTGGATTTCTATAAAATCAAGGCTTTGGCTCATCTCAAATCATCTCATAATTTTGCAAGCTTACTTTGCCAAAGTCATCTACGAATTGCACAACTATTTTGAAG
The DNA here is from genome assembly GCA_027943335.1 of Chamaecyparis obtusa. NCBI lineage: Eukaryota > Viridiplantae > Streptophyta > Pinopsida > Cupressales > Cupressaceae > Chamaecyparis > Chamaecyparis obtusa. The sequence continues at coordinate 45,444 of BSBK01007138.1, forward strand.
AATTGGAATTTGGAGAATCAAAGCTTATTGCGAATCAAGGCTATTGTGAGATCAATTTGTTTTTTTTTGCATTCATTTAGATTCTTTTTCATATCATTGTTAGATCATTTTAGCATATCAATTTCCATATTAGCATAGATTCATATCAGTTTTTCATTATTATTGCATAGAAAATAAATTAAAAAAATAGATTAATTGCATTCAATTCATATCTAGATCAATTGCATTCAAATCCTTCATTTAGGTGTCGTCTAGGTCACTGATCTCGATAACAATCTGAGAACATTAATCTCACACCTACTAGAAGGCAGTAAATCGCTTAGTTAAATTAGATTTCAATTTTGCACGATTTTGATTTTTGCTAACCTCTAATATTTTACTGAAGTGTTGTGTCTACAGATCAGGTACAAAATTCACACACACAGGATCAATAGCCATTTTTGAAAATCCCAATTGTGTGACCAAGCTGTAAGAACAAATATTTAGGCCAGCGCCTCCATCTATCAACACATGTTTGACTCTAAAGTTCTGGATCAAGACTTCTATATGCAAAGGTTGGTTATGTGGGTGACTCAAGGAGTTGTCATCTTCCTCTGAAAAGGAGATATATTGTGGAGATGTAAGATGTCCAACCATAGTCTGGAACCTATCTAAATCAAGGTCATCGGAACATTGGATCCGAACAAAGCTTTGTCTAGAATAGCTTTATGAGCTGGAGATATTCGAAGCAACTCAAACATGGAGATTTTTGCATTAGTGTGTTGGAATTGTTGAAAAATGCTATAAGATCTTGGCCTCGTATCTTTAGGATTGGAAGATTTAGAAGTAGCCTTCTATTTTGAAGCAGAAGAAAGATTGAAGGGCATCTTAGGGACATTTGATGAATATGGGATTTGTCCATTCAGATGTGCCTGAGCTTGTGATCGAGTAACTATGTTAGCTGAAGGATGATCTCTATCTCTTTGCACAATTGTGATGACATTGCAATGTTTAGAGAGACAAGGTTCAACCATATTGATAACAACATTATTTCTAGGGTAAGCATAATTGACCTTTGCCCTCATATTAGGCTGAGAAGATGAGACTTCTTGACCATGTTTTAGAAATGGTTCTGTGAATGTTGTATGATCATTATTTCTTTTATGATTGTTAATGGTGATATCTCCCTTATCAATTAGATCTTGAATAGTATGATTCAAGCATAAGCAGTTATTAGTTTTGTGACCTTTACCCCGATGGAAATCACAAAATTCATTCTCTCTCCACCATTTCAGTTTAGGATCTGCATTAGATTGTCAGATCTCAGGGAAGGAGATGATGTTATTAGCTAGCAGAGTTCTCATAGCTGATTCTAAAGATTCTCCAAGAGGAGTGAACATTCGTTTATTATCAGCGGACCACTTTTTATACTTTGGCTTCTTTTGAGATGGTTCATACACCTTTTTCTCTAAGGCTTTGATTGCTTGGGTGCCAATAGTTAGATTAAAAGCTGGTGCCTTTGATGGGGCATAGATAGTATCAAAAACACCATTTGTGACATAGCCTTTATTCTTGTTCTAGTTTTTATTCTTGTCTTTAGAACTGGATCCTGATTCGTACTTGTCTTTTTGAAGTGTGATTTCTCCTTTTTTCACAAGTACTTTTTCAATTTTGATTGCATTGTCAACCATTTTATCAAAAGATGTATGATCTTGCATTTGTAAAGGATAGTTGATCTTCGGGACAAGATTATTGATGAATATTTCTAGTTTTTCAGTTTCTGGAATAGGCCTAGCATATAGAGAGAATTTCTTCCTCCATCTTTTGAGAAATGTCAAGAATGGTTCCCCTAGATATTGCTTGAGATTACAGATATCAATCATGGTGACTGGATGTTGAATGTTGTAGGAGTATTGCTGATAGAACAATTTGATCAACTCCTCAAAATTTTTGATAGTAGAAGGCAATCTAGAGAACCAATGAATGGTTGCTCCTCCCAGAGATCGAGGAAAGAGATGCATCAGATAGGTTGGTTCGTGCATGAACTCCATAGATTGTGTACAAAATTCTCTGACATGATCTTGAGGATCAGAGTGTCCATCATACTTATCATATTTTTGCATCTCCACTCTTTTTGGGAATGGTGGCATGTACAAGTCTTTGTCAAATGGAAAAGGACATAGGGCATCCATGGAGAACTCCTTGGGTTCCTTTTCTTTCTCAAGGTTATTAAGTTTGACTTGCATGGCATGCATCTATTTCATCATAGCTGTAAGTGGAGTTTCTTCCTCATGTGTAATGATATCTTCAACATTAAAGTTGGGAGGAAGTTTAGCTCCTTGATGAGCTAATTGCAAAAAGTATGCTTCTCTATCTCTTTCAAGAAATGCTTCATCATTCGTTTTAAGTTATCATCATTTTGATATTGAGCAATTTCTTCAAGTGTGGGTTCCTGATTTGCACCATGTTGAGATTGAGCTCTTTGAGAGCCAAAATTTGTCCCTGCTTGAGACATGGTGGGAGTTCTACCAGGGATAGATTGAGGAGGAGTTTGTTGATTACCTCTGTGAGTTGATGAAGGAGGAATGTAACTAGTTTTTAATCAAAGGTTGTCGGTACCGTCATCTTTGTAAAAACCAAAATTTAAAAGTTGTTCAAGAGTTGGACTTTGGATATGAGTAAAAGGTAAATTATGAGATACCTCCCTAGATTTCTTGTGAGAGGAAGCTCTAGTTTCCACCATTAACCTTGGATGAAGAAAAAGAATAAGATGAAGACAACTGAAGAATGAATTGAATCAAGATGACCAGATGATGCAACCTTGTTAAGGTTTTGATTGATTGAAGCTTGGATTTGACTTAGATGAGGGATACCATGCCCTAGATGTATGGGTAGAGGCCCAAAAGATAGCGGACAAGATATCACAACACTTAGTCATTTTGATAGTTGATTGAAGATTGATAGTTATGACAAGGTTTAGACACAAGATGAAAAAGACTCAAATCAATTAAACAAAAGGCTGAATCAGATTCAAAAGGCCACCTTAGGAAAATGATTGGATTCGTTATAGGCTCTGCTCTGTTCTTGACACAATGATTTGTTTGACAGATTCCAAGACATATTTCTCAACTCTAACATGTAGTTTCAGATAGTGTGCAATAGGAAAATAGGCATACAGACCCCTGACAAAAATTAGATTGACAAAACGTTGACCAACTGGCAGTAATAAGCTCTCTATTTTGCAAATTTTAGGACAGGTTCACGCAAGAGAATGCTATTTCACGTGAGGAAGTACCAGGCTACGTGTGAGAATGTGATGTCTCACGTGAGGAAGTACCAGGCTATGCGTGAGAATGTGTTGTCTCGCATGAAAGAATACTCAGAAAGTTGAAATCTTGCATGATAAAAGGACACAGTTTGATAGTTTTGGCATAGATTTTGAGGTACACATTTCAAGACATAGATTTTGAGACACAGCGCTAGCTGTTCTCTGATAGAATATTCAGTTCTCACACCAGAAAAGGATTTTTGCTCAAATTTTGTAATTGTTGAGTGTTTCAGTATCAGATTGTTATGTAAAATTTTGAAGATCTATGTAACAGTTCGTTTTAAGCAACCAAGAAGATATCGAGCACATAAAACAACAAGCAAGCGAAGCAAGAAATCATCTAAAAATAATGAACAAGGGCAAAAGCAACCTTGCGCATGAACAAGCAATAGTGACTTATTGTGCTAATCCCTAAAAATACTACTTGTGTATGTTCCAAAAAGTTTTCAATAATGCACATATTCCTCAAAAATGAAAATTTGGCCTCACTAGGGTTTTTAGTAATGGTTTGACTCTGCAACTTTTATGATCCAAGAGGGCGAACTCCAATCCAGGTGCACTGGGGTTTTGACATAGTCTGAGAACTTAATCTTCAGGATCTGCTAGGGAGATCTAACAGCCCAACAAGAGACCACACCTGTGGAGATTTCTTCCAACAGGACATTTATATAGCAGTTGTCACTACCACGATGAAAATGGCTATTACCTCTTAAGGTTCTGTCAACGTGGTTGACCCAATTAAGGGAATGTCCACTATGGTTAACCCTCTCTAAAGGTGACTCACAAGATATACCACATGGAGACTAGTTCCAGATTCAAGGATTTGGGTTTCTAGTACTATCCAAAAAGGAAGTAGAGCATAACCCCCTAGCCTTTTCACTTTTAACCCAAACAAAGCAAAAAGATTAATCTGACATGCTAAGACCAAGATTATCTCACAAAGATCTATGACGTCAACCCCTTATGATCTATCAACCTCTTTAGAGAGAGAATGCCTCGATCAAAAGTTGAAGACACACAGATCTAGTGGAATGTGAGACTCCCTCAGTATCCTCCCTACTTACAAGGGTTCCTTCATTGAGAAGAGTTTCACTGGAAACTCACTCTCTTAAGAGCCATGAATAGTGTTCATAGGGCCTATTTACTATGTGTAACAAAGATGCTGAAAGCAAATCTATGTTCATTTTTAGAGCCCAAATGAAAAGTTTGATATGGAAAAGAAAAGCACTCAAGCTAGACACACAAGATGTTTGTTTTAATCCAAATTGAAATATTATTAGCTTGAGAAGAATACCTTAGGTCCAATGTTCTGCAATCTAGAATTTAGCACACATCCAAAAGTACAAAATCAAGACAAATCAACAGCAAACCGTAAGTGTTAGAAATCAATAATCTGAAAGTACAGATTCACAAATTCTGTGTATCTGTAGCAAAATCTCACGTGAGTCAAGATGTGATCCTGTGCGAGGAAACACTATCTCGCATGATGAAGGATAAAATATCGCGTGAGGAAGTACGGTCTCGTGCGACAAAAGATGAAGTCTCACACGAGGAAGTGCTAAAACTAGCAAAACTTCATGCAGCTCGATAGAAATCTCACGCAAGAATCCATGCAGAGTTGTACAAAAGTACGGATAGAAAATTAAAAATCATAGTTTTGATAGAAAAGGTGCCCAAAATTATTTTTTTCTTTTTTGCAGACAAAAAAGAAACAAAAAATAACGTCCTGTAGAGTATACCAGAACCCTTGAAACCCTTAACCTCAAAAGATAGAAAATTGATAGAAATGAAGGGAAACCTGTTTCAAGGCCCCACGGTGGGCGCCAAAAATGTGCGTGTGAAATTTGTACATGGCTGTAGACATAACACTTCAGTAAAACATTAGAGGTTAGTTGAAATCGAAATCGTGCAATAAATGAAAAACTAAACTAACCAGGCCATTTACTGCCTTCTAGTAGATGCGAGTATGTATTCTCAGATTATACTGAGATTAGTGACCTTGAAGACACCTAAACGAAGGATTTGAATTCAAAATCTAGATATGGAATGAATGCAATTAATCTATTTTTTTGGTTTTTCTATGCAATTATGAATGAGAAATTTGATATGAATCTATTCTAGAATGAAAAACTGATATGCAATACAATTAATCTAACAATGATATGCTAAAATATGAATGATCTCACAAAGTTGTTTGATTTGCAAAAGAAGCTCCAATTCTTCAGACACCAATTTGCCAGCATAAGTTTGCACAATTATGAGATGATTTGTATGAAGAGCTGAGGCCTTAATTTATAGAAATCTAAGGCTTTGGAGGTGCATGAAAGAAAGCCATAAATCACTCAAATAACTCAGGTTGATTTTTGAGTTTTTTTTAAATAAAAGATATTTAACTCACAAAAACATGCAAAAGCAGAGTTCAACTCAAAATAGAGTTTAGATTTAATTGATAATTGATAGTTGTCTGCTTTTCTGATTGTGCATGTTTTATTTATGAATGAATTTAATAATAAAGTGATTTATTTCCAACTTAACTAATTTTGAAAAATAAAACAATTGATTTATGGGTTAATCAATTATTTTTCAAACTTTTATTCAAAAACAATATTATTAAAAATTGACAACTTGCTTTTATTAATTAAATAAGAATTTAATCAATTATTCATAGGATTTTGGATTTATTGTCAAAATTAAATAACACAGTTTATGAATAAATATAATTAACTTCAATTAAACAATTAAGTGGCAAAATTAAACTTAATTAATTAAATATTAAGAATATTCAATTAATCAAACTTTAGGATAAATTAGATTTATCGCCAAATAATCATTAAATTAAAGACAATTAAGATAATTAGAAATATTACTAGGAATATTCCTTGATGCCGAATTTGAGATAATCAATTAGAATTCAATGATGTTCAAATGTGCCTTAGGTTAGGACTTTGATGTTGATTTTGTTCGATATGTTGATATAGGAGGTTAATGAACCTATAGCCCATTTTTGGGGTATTACACCCACTTAGTCACTAGAATGTTCGCAACCATGCTGGACCAAAGTCTCCCCAAGGTGCACTAAGCATGATTGGGTAACGATCTTTTGAGGCTCGTATATCGGACCTCATGAGAGGTATCTATGAACCATTAGATGATATATGACCATGTTTCTAAGGCCTAAAATAACCTCTCTCCATTCTAGGAGATTCATTTTTTTTTGTATTTGGCATGCCAATCTTGCTTGATGCCAAAAATTGCAGTGAGGCTCCATTGAATGTTGCATCACTGGGTATCTTCCAAACTGTTCATCCTGCCACCAAACGGTCTATGCCATTAGCTCCCGTTGGGTAGGTATGCTAGTGACAACTCCATTCCACCCACTTAGTCACTAGAACATTCACAACCATGTCAGACCAAAGTGTCCCCAAGGTGCACTATGTACCATTGGGCAGTGATCTTTCAAGGCTTGTATCTCAAACCTCGCGAGAGGTATTCGTGAGCTGTCAGAAGCTACAAGATCATGTTTTTGAGGCCTACAATAACCTCTCTTTGTTATGGGAGATTCAATTTTTTTAAAATTTGGCATGCCAATATCACTTGATGCCAAAGCATAGTGAGACTCAGTTTAAAGTTGCACCACTAGGTATATTCCAAACCATTCATCCTAGCACCGAACGGTCTATGCCATTAGCTCTCATTGGGTGGTTAAATGCTACTGACAACCTTGTTTCACCCAAAAGTCACTAGAATGTTCACAACCATGCCGGGAAAAAGTGTCCCCAAGGTGCACTAAGCACTATTGTGTATGTCAGCAAGTGTTTTGATGTGTCGAGAGGTGAAGTGGGACCATTCCTAGGGTAAACCTACCCAACCAGACATGATGGAAGCATCGGTTTGTGTCCATAATGAACATATGTTACTAATCCAAGTTGGTTATACAAGGGACATCATTGGTAGGGTAGGTCAGGTCCTATGTGTCCTAAATGTGTTAGGGTCCTATGGATCATTTTGGTTTTTAATAAAGACTACATGTTCAAATCTGGTCAAAGGGTCAATAATAGACTACTAATTGATGTTTTGAGTTCTCGGGATGATCACATTTCAAGATAACCTTCAAAGCACGAAGAGTACCCACAAATACATGTAAGGCATGGACTATACATAAAAACACTCGTAAGACATGATTATAGTCATGAATGTATGCAAGGCATGAATTCCAATACACATAACGTAGTGATCATATGCTCAAGGCATGAATCACACATTTATATATCCGTACACATTGTTTGTATACACTTATGAAGCATGCATTTAAATAATGCATAAACCATGATTTTTCTTTAGCCAAATAGAATACTCGTAACATATGAAGGATACACATGAATACAATGTAGCACATAAAACATGAATTGACTTAAATGATGAATTACACATGTGAACACATGTAGCACATAAAGCATACACATAAATTTTCTTTAAGTCATGGAGCATACATGTAGCACATAGATTATGAAGCATACACATGAATTCATGTTAGAATTTACTCTTTCCTTGGTAATTATGTATTTAAAGGATAAACCAAGGTATCCTAATGTATTTGTCCTCTAGTCCAAGTGGGAGGATATTTAATATTTGTAATTTCCTTTATTAAGAAAAATAGATATTCCTCCTTATGAGGAATCCTACACTTGTCTCACACACTAGTGAAATGTGGCATACACAGAATTGGGAGTTACAATGTAACTCCTTTCTCACATCTCTATTAAGAGATGGCTCTTCTCTCTCATTTTCCATGAGAATTAATTCTTCTTGATTATCATCGTAAGAGCTTTGCTCTCTCTCTCTCTCTCTCTCTCTCTCTCTCTCTCTAATTCTTAGGCATTTTGTTGCCACTTTCATTAATATCACGAGGTTTTTTTTATGCTTTTCCCCTTTCAAAATCTTGTCTCCTTTGTTGCTTGTTTTTGGTGAATGCTCCTAGTTTTTGCATTAATTCATGGTAAATCTTCTTACTCCTATCTCATTGGATTAAACAATTTCCTGCAATTCTTTATTTTGTGATTATCATTTTAAAAATTCACTTAAGTCATGCACGTAGCCCATACACATGAATTTAGGTTATGAAAAATTTACTTGAATACACATGAATATACTTAAGGCATAAATCCTACACATGAGTACATACACACAAGAATATTTACATACTAACAATGAACACACAATGAACAAATTGGATTGAATATCAAGTTTCATATATATCAAAATGAACAATAATTGTGTACATATCAAAAAATGGCATACATGCCAAATCAATAATAGAGTTACAAAACTGTGGCATCAACTATGTCAAGGTTGATATATACAATAAAAATGTTGAATATATACAAAATTTGGTCATTCAATAACCACAACTAGATATATATATATATATATATATATATATATATATATATATATATATATATATATATATATATATATATATATATATATATATATATATATATATATATATATATATATATATATATATATATATATATATATATATATATATATATATATATATATATCTCTATCAAAATTTATGAATTTGCTGGATCATCAAAATTGAGCCTCTTCAGAGCAGTAGGTGGCTCACTAGGTGTCTGCACAAGAACAATTCAAATGCTAAACCAGATATCTTTTCTCAAAATAAAATCAAAATAACTAGATACTGGATGTACAAAGATTTTGCTAGAGGGAGACTCATTAAATATAATAAATTGTATAAAACATAAGATTGTGGCCTCCTAGACTATAACACATATCATAGAAAAAATCATATCTATTCTTGGTACTTTTCAAGAAGTGTATATTTCCCACATGTATCGGGAAGGAAATAAGCCTGCGGATGGGCTTGCTAATGTGGGGGTCCATAATGAAGCCATGATTATATGGAAAGAGGAAGTAAATCTTAAAAAAGAGATTTTAAGTCTAATCATGTTTAATAGGCTTAATCACAAGGAAGGGGTCATAAATAATTAGTAATGATGAAGAGGACACTTAATTTTTTGAGGAGTGTGATTTGTCAGCTAAGGTGTGTGAAAATAATGAAAGAGTTAATTGCGCACGGATTGTGGGTCATTTTATACCTATTGAATCAAAGAAGCCAATATTATTTTCTTGATTCCGCACTTGAAGCTAACATGAGTAAGAAGAAGTTTGCAGAAGATATGGGAGGTGGGTTGAGAAGGGAGGAGCCACAAGACTATGAAAAATGGAAGAAGGAGAAGAGAGTTTGGAGAAAGCTCCAGCGGGGAGGGGTATCACCTTACCTAGAAAGACTTCATGGTTATGACAAGGAGATTACCGAGAAGTTTTCTACTCGATGGACCAATGGTAGAGTAAATTTGATGGATAAATCCTTTCTTCTTTCATTGAATCTCATATCTGAGATTACGGGTATGCCAGTGGATGGAATGAAGTTTTACAAGAACAAGTAGCGTATGGGGTCATAGGCTTTAAATATTTTTCCAAAAGATGAGGAAGAAGAAGAAATGCTAGTTAAGTGCTTGGGGGATTATGTGGAAATGGATAGGATTAAGCTGATTTGGGCCAAAGTTCTAAAAGTTATGATGGAATATTTCACTCTTGATGGGAGCTACACGAAGATGTATAAATTTTATTTCATGTTGGTCAACCATTTTAGGTATCAAAAGAAAATTTATTTTTCCTATTACCTGCTAAGCTCTTTGAATAATAGTATTCTGGAGAATAGGAAGAAGCCTAGTTACCTGGTGCTATATGAAGGGTTGATTCTGCTTATTGCAGACTATGCTAGGGACAATATTCCTTATTCTATTCCTAAAATGGTAAAAGGGAACAAGAATAAAGCCAAAATGGAAAATTCTGGGTCAGTTTCCAAGAAGAAAGAAAAGAAAAAATGTAAGGGCAAGGGGGAGCTTAGAGAGGAAAAATAAGATGATAACTCTTCTATTCAGGAGAATGAGGAAGGGATGGCATTGGAGGATAACATGGAGGATGTTTCTATGGAAGAATAAATGGATTTGAAGGCCTACTGTAAGGGCTCAACTTCTAAGATTAAGAACAAGAGGGAGAAGAAAGATTAGAATGTTGAAGATTTGGGTGAGGAGGAAGAAGAAAATGAGGTGGAAGTAGAAGCTGATAATGAAGAGGAGAGGGAAGAAGAGGGTTCAGAGAAGGAAGAGAGAACTGAGAAGAGTAACAAGGAGAAAAAATGGAAGAAAGGGGAAGGGATTCCATACAAAAAGCCTAAAATTAGGGCTGAGAAAAGAGAAGAGAAAAGGCAGAGAGCAGAGAAGGAGAAGGAAATTTCAATTGGCTTTAATGTTGATGATTGCATTCTACAGGAGGTTAGGAGTACAACTGGACACATAATCAACATGGAAAAATGGCTCAGTAAGGAAATGGAGGAAATGGGTCACAATCTGAAGGCGCTGGAAGAAGAAATGGAGGCTCTAAAAGGAAGACTGGAAAACTGCACTGAAGAGGTTTTGATGAAGGTAACTATAAACAACACTGATGATAACTTGAATGCTATAATTTTTTTGATTGTGGATGAAAAGATGAAGGATATTAATGAAAAAATAATCTATAATAGTTATTGTATTAGAGAAATTCTAAAGCATAGTAATGAGGGCCTCAAGGTCTCTATTATGAACTTAAAAGCTTTGTATGCCTACCTAGAGAGAAGTCTGCTGTAAAAAACTATCATTATGGTGGTTGATGATGCTGGGGGTAAAGGTCAGTCTTCGGGATCAGGTATGAGAACTAGAAGCAACCTTAAGAGGAAAGTTCCTAAAATTCCTAAGGAGCTTACAAGCCTCAAAGAGTCCATTCTAAAAATGGAGGAAATGTAGAAAGAGGGTGAAAAGGCCATTAAAGCTAAGATGTAACTTGTAGGCTTTTTGAAGGAGGGTTGCTGGTAGATCTTCTGTCGACTATCTTTTTGGCATTTTGAGCTAGTTTTTTTTGTGTTCTGTGTGTGGGGTTTGGGTCCTGCCTTTTGTTTCTTAGTAGGCAATCTATGTTTGTATGAACTCTATTGAAAACTTTAAGCTTCTTTTGTAAATGGTTTTGGGGCTCATTCAAAACCTGTATTTACCTTAATCAAAAGCTAAATACTGGATTGTAATTTGTTGGAAATTGAATTGTTGGTAACCTCATCTCTTTCTTTTACAATTGGGTCATTCTCTAAAGTTAATGGTCCCCATCTTGCATGATCTGGACTCCTAAAAAAGTGTAAAGGTAGAGGATTCATGGGAGGTTGTGAAGAGGGTTGTAATAGGTAAAATAAAATCATTACAAGTTAGTAACATATATGTCAGGAAACACTAAAAAAATAAAAATGCTTGTACTCATATCTAAACACATATGTTTAACATGTATATAGAAAAAATACATACCAGAACCTCAGATGGCATAGCCATTGATGAGGTAGTTATGACCAATTCCGAACAATCATAACGTATTCCATAGTCATGAAGGAAGGATTTATAAGAGATTTAGAATGATCAAGAATGCAATTGAAAGTAAATATAAAAATGTTACCTCTTCTCTCTCTTGAACATCATTGACATCATGTTTATTCATTAATTCTATAAAACCAAATTGTTTCTATATATAGAACAAATAAGTCATGTGCATTCATCAATACAGACTACAAGTATATGTTTAATCATGAATAATACATTTTAACAAATAAACTTAAATTATATTGAATTATCTTTTGTCGTTTAGGTGTCCTTGATGATTTCTTTCTCTTTCTCAATGTCCTCAAGTTAGGTGGGGTACCCTAGCAAAAAAAAATTAACATAAGAGAAATGAATATGAAACCACATGTGTTCAATTAAAACTATAAACAAGAGATGTGCAAAATGTTATACCGCAAATATTTCAAACCCAAAGTCAATGGCAGAAAGGGTGATATCATCAACTTTAGAAATCTTAGCAGTCGACAAGTCCTATAAAAAACCAAATAAATATGCATATATTAAAAAAAAATATTTTTAAACATACATATTATTCTATTTTTATAAATATTTAAAAAAATTACCTCAGGTGTCGAAGCTACACATGTATGTGTACATATACTCAAACAAACACTCTATGGTATGCTCATATCACCTGTTGCACCCTGCAATTCATATTATTTATGTATCAATTTAAATTATTCTCTAAATAAAAAAATATTTACTTTTATAAGATTTAGGTGATCAATTAATAACATGTCAAAACACAAATAAAAAAACTTGTCTCTTCTCACTAGAAAATACCATCGTCATCAAGTCGTTTATGGGGGTTGCATCCTTAGCAGTGAATCCATGGCTTCTACCCCCACCATGTGTACATGAATGAGATGTCAAACCATCCTAATTCGCATGAGTATCTATGCCAACACATATACCCTAACAATTGGGGCACATATGCTCAATGGGTTGGGCTGATCAAAATGGTGCATCTAATGACGATGGAGGTGGCGCAGTTGCTGATCTAAATGGTGCCTCAGATGATGATGGAGGTGGTGTAGGTGTTGATCCACCATCTACTCTAGAAAACTATGTGTCATGCTCAATAATGACATCAATCAATGATGTGGCTACATGAAGAGTCTGTAAATTTATGGACTCCTTCACAACTATTGAGATCGCAACACAAACCATGGGTTTTTAGCTAGAGGCCTCCTATGTTGTGGTTGTACTACCCTATGGGCCCCAGGTCTATCCTGCATAGAGCCTCTCCCTCTACCCTAGAAATACTGGATGTCAAAGTAATTCGGCTTCTCACTGAGGATAAACTCACAATATAGCTTTCTCAAAAAATATGGAGGCACCTCCCAATTATTACAGAGTGCTTGGTCAAAGACCATATACCACCTATCCCAAAAAGATGCTTTCATCCTATTGTGAACACACCAATGTATAGGAAACTGAGTCATATTTAGTTCTAGGGTGTTATTAGTACTAGGATCAGTGAAAAGAGCACATATGTCACTTTTAAGTATGGCCTTCATTTTCACTTCATCATATGTCAACCCATCTGCATAATATGCTCAACACCTATCCCTCTATGAACCCCATTTGGTAACCTCCCTAAAAACCTCATTTTCACTATTGGCCTTCTTTCTAGAATAAAGGCGAGGGTTGAGTGGTGGTCAAGACTAGAGGACCTCAACCTATTGACCAATATAGAAATTTAGGCACTATTATGTGTAAGGGATTTGATGAAATCATCTTGTGTGGAATCTACATGATCTAATGGAGGATGTAGAGGGTTTACGGGTGGTGGTGGCTATTGAGGAGAATAATTTTGAGGTTGAGGAGGATTTTATGGTTGTGGGGGAGGATTTTGTGGTTGTAGTTTTTGCTCATTTTCAATGTTGTCTTCTGTTTCTTGTGCATGAGGACTTTGTTTTCTTTTTTGTTTTGGGGAATTCTTTGTAGAATTTGACATCAAAATTTTAAAAAAAAACATAAATCAATTAAAAAACCTTACTTCATTTAAAATAAAAACAAAAAAAATTGAAACACTAAAATCTTACCTTTCTGATGCGGTGTCATTGTTGCAAAATGATGAAAAATGCAAATGGAACCAAAACACGCTTGGGTTATGATGAAAATTGGCTTCCCCAATTGATTGTTCCTTCATTTTTGGTGTTGGAAATGGTCCAAAGCTGTGGGTTTTGGGAAATATAATGTTCCTCAAAACCCATATGATCTTTGAGGTTCATTTTTATTCCTCAAAACCCATATGGGTTTTGAGGTTCTATTGGATTTTTTAATTATTTTTGGCTAGGCTTGGTAAAACCAAGCCTAGCACAATTTTGAATTTTGTATAACCCGCACGGGTTATGAAATTTTTTATTTTTTTGGATGTGGCCACTAAAATGTCCACCATCTTGGTGCACTTACCCTTTAAATATTTGCAAAAATAAAATTAAGTAACCTTATGATGGATTTGGGATTTGCATGATTTGATCTACATCATGTTTCACCATTTCTTTGCACAATTAGGAAATATCATGATCATTGAGTTATCATGGCCAAGCAAAATATTATGGTTATGACTATTAATGAGAATGGTGTTGTGTCACAGTCTTTGTTTTCTATCCTGTCAGCTAACATAAGAAAGGGAAACATGGAAACCTATCAATTGAAGAGAAATTATATCAAAAGGTGATAAAATAGTTTGTTATGAAGTTGAGACATTTTATGGATAATGAGGAGCCTATAATAGAAAATTGGGATGGAGATGGTGCCTTGAATCATGAAGGCTATGTTTCAAAGCCTCGAGATGATCCTTTAATCATGCATGCAAATACTATTGATGAGATTATGCATGAACAAAAAGACAAAACATCAGTCTTGAATCCTATTTCAATTTCATCTCGTGATTATGTTGAGTTCGCTAATGTTATTTCAAATGACGAGCATGGAGAGAGAAAAAGAAAAGATGTCCACAATCAGATAATGATGGTTTTTCAATTCACTTCCAAACCAATTCAATGGAAGGAGATTGTTATGATGATCTCACTATTACTAAATTAGGGAGTGTCTTATTTAGAGAGGCTGACACTAATGGGGAGCACAATGAGCAAATATATCTAAACAAATAAATCATCCCTTTGGTACATGGAACCTAGATGTGTTGGCACCTAAGTATGATGTGGATCTTGTATGGGATGACCTTCCTTTCAATCATAGTAATATTCTAATCTTAGATAACAATGGACACATGGAGGATAGCATTAATGGTGTTGATTTTGAAGATGATCTTGAAATAAATCTAATTCATCATTACAAGAAAATGTTTGGTAAATTTTTTGAGTTGGATCATCATCTTGTTATTGGGAATCTCCTTCAAGTTAATAGTAGAGGAATGGGTGTGTTAGGCCATTTTCATGTCATTGCAAAAAATCCTAAGAAAATGGTCTATTCTTGCAAAATCTTGAGAAAACTGTCTTGCCCTGGCTACAACTTATTTTGATCTGTGAAGAAAATCTATTAGGTTTCATGGCCTGCGAAGTTAGCCAGGGATAGTTTTTGATGTCACCAAGATCCAGTCAAGATCATGGCCTAATGTGCAAAAACCAGAGAGATATGACAGTTTTAAGGTCTGAGAAATAGGGTTTATTCCATGTCCAGGGTTTCATAAAATTTGTCCAAGTCAAAAAACCCTAACCTTGTTCTATTTCTTCGTTACCTTTTTCAGCCACTTAAAGCTCAATTATGCACATGTATTATTTTCTTTCCCAGGCAATTAAGTCTTCTATTCAGTGATTACGTGACTGAGTGTTCACGTGATCTCATGATCTTGGCGGTTATGTTCTTAGGACCTAGCGACCTGGCGAATGGTTAATTTTTCCTTCAGTCGCGTGTTCGCCAGATATCTAGTAAAGGAAGGAGGCTTTCAAAAATTAAATGTGAGTCATAGATGCAGATCAAGATAGATGAAAATCTCTAATTCTCCTGATGTAACCCAAGGTGAAGAAAAGATGAAGCGATCACGCGGCATCCTTTGTTTGCGTTATCTCCAAATGGGCTTGGGTTAAGTCAAAGGTTAGTCCTGGGCGGTCAAGTTTTCATTCACCAAACATATGATTGAGGCTTTTGTGTGTTCTTGTGATTTAACCTGAGGTCAAGCTTTCATTCAATGATTCAAATATTTCTCAGTCGCGTAATCTCCTGATCTAATCATAGTTAAGGGCAAGTCAGGATTTTCCCTTTGTTGCTGAATCGCTTGATTAAAGGTGAGTTAAGTTAGGATCTTGGTGATTCAATGATAGCCACAAGATGAGGACAAGATCAACGGCTGGCGCTTAATCTCGAGATATGACTGGGGTTAAGGTTTCTATCTGGAAACTTGGCAAATAAAGGTTATCTTGTGTTCTCTAGATGTAACCATGGTTAAGAGATATGTTCTGAGATCTAGCAAATGCCTTAGTAGCGTGATCTCATGATCTAGGTTGAGTTAAAGTTTAAAGGCTTGGAGATTGATCTAGACCATTGATGAGATAGATCTTATGGTGGTTTCTTGTTCACTTGATGGAACATAGGGTTAATGATTGACTCAGCGATCATGAGAATGCTTCATTCGCGTGATCTTCAGACTAGATCATGGTTAAGAAAAGCATTCAGTGATCAAGAGAAAGCCTTCAGTCACGTATTTGCTAGATGAATTTGGGTTAAGGGAGCTTACCATGGTTAAAATATAAAGACAATGTAGGTCCAAGTCAATCTGACGGTTGTCGTATTGCGGAGAAGAAAAGGTGCTCGAAGATTAGTTATTGCGCCTATGCAATAGCCGTTTGATCTTCCAAGGGATATAGACCGAGGTCAAAGTGGGTTTGGATGCTAGGTGTCACTGAGATGATCAATTCTGATTGGTTGCCAGGAAAAGATGATAAGGCCGGATAGTTTTAAAGGCCAAAGTGACTATTATCATTTAATGAGAGCCGCCCGATGTGTCGGGAAGGATTAAGATCAACGGCTATATTTTAAACTGATTGGTTAGCTGTTGAGCCAGAATTTTAAAATTGTTTAAGGTTTTTTGCTAGGGTTTGGGTCACCAAACCAGATACGACAAAGACTGATCAGATTTTTTTGTTCCAAGATGGTTGTAGGTAAAGGATTAATGAGAGGAAAATATTGGTAGTCATCTAATCTAATTTTGTTTCATGATGTGCCATACCGAGTTAATGTTGAGAATTGATATTTTAATAAGGCGGCTAGGGTTTGATGGATATCAGTTGTTTCCAACCTCTGTACATGCAAGTTTTAGTTGGTTCTGGCATTTAAAGTTGTTTTCTCTACAATAAGAAATTGATGAATCATAATTATAGTTAGCCTATTGGTGTGAAACCCAAATATTTGTACCTCAAATTTGATTTGATTTTCCTGGGTTTCCAGGCTTTCCTGATGGCTTTCATTTCTTTTTGTACCCAGTGGTTGTAGACCTAATTTTGACCTAAATGATCCCAAGCTTGTTGCAATCCTTTATAAGGATTTCCAAGATCATTTAGTAGGGGTTCCTGATTCTCTGTAATTTTCGTAGAGTTGGTTCCATGAGTGGTTCTTTCTGTAAATATTTCCTTCTTCTCTTCATATAGGGTGTTCTTGCATCCTCTCTAGTTTTCAAATGAGAATGTAAATTGTAACAAGTCTATCTTATGTATAAGATTTCAGCATATTCATACTACTATTAGATTGTCTCCATTTGGTTCTTGATCTTATTGATTAGAGCATCAAGGGTGTTTTAGTCTTTCTATTGTATGTTTGAAGATGTTTTCAATAGAGTTGTTTTCATAGAAACAACTGAGTTTAGGACTGGTTTTTAGATGTGTATGAGTTGGGATATCAAGGGTATCCTATACTTTTCTTTCAGTGGATGTTGATTAATGTATTACTTGTTTCTAGGTTTCTTCTAAGGGGAGGGTTAAAATCCTTTGAATAGGTGATTGCATATCTGAGTACATAGGTGGATTCTCAAGTATGATCTGATCAATGGTGTATGATTGGTGTAAGGCATCAACATATTAGAATCTATTGTTTTCTTGTTTCATAGCTCTCTGTTGCAATGTTTATTTGACTTTGTTGCCCATTTGATAAGGCACTAGTCTATGACAGATTTGGGGTATTTCAGAGATCCTTTCCACCCAAAACTTAAATCAAATCAAATTCTAAATCTTTAAGTCAGTAGCTGTGGACTTAATAGCAATAACCCCTACTTTATTTGTGAATAACTTGATAGTGTTCTTAGCTTCACATCCTATCTCTTTATGTCATAGATAACAAGAAGTATTATGGGCATATATCTTCTTTGAGAGGATTAGTAGAAAGATTGAGATTAAGTGACCCTAATCCTAGGTGCACATGCCTGAATTCTACAAAGTTCAAAGTGTAGAAAGTCTTAGTGCTTTGTTCATTGGTCCTTGTTCTTGTATGAATTTACTGATTATGGGAAGTAAGCTACCCCATAGGTATATCTCTGCATTAATAAAGGTAGTTAAAATCTTGTTAAATCAAGAGCCAACAAAATGGCGACTCAACTGGGGAAGAAATAAAAGGCAGTAAAGTTTAAGATGATTGTTTCCTTGCTTTGTTGAATCATCCCAGAGTCTGGTTAAGTGATCATAGAGTCATATTATTTTCAAAAATTGTTATATCTTCTCACCAAGTGTGAGTGGTGACTCTTAGTCTCTGTTTGATTAGTGGGTTCTTAAAATGAAATTATGATTTATTTGCAGTCTTGACAAACAGTTATACCTTGTTGAAGTTGTGTTGTGGTTGCTAGATTTAAAGAAGGTTCATAGCTGATTCAGGTTTTTCCTCTACAAAGAGGTGGTGACTCTACCAAAGTTTGAAAAGTGATTTGGAGGAGACGTCAGATCATTATTTTTCAGTTACCACAACTTTCTAGGTATTCTCCATTTAGTATTGTGTATATTTGTATGGTCCTTATCAAATGGTTTTGTCATTAAAACAAGGATAGATGAGTGAAGTTACATACTTCTTGATTAAATTTTGAGTTGAATCATATATGTGTGAAGTATATCAAAATAATTAAGTGATAAGAGAGGGTTATTTATAAATGCATAGATTTCCTATTATTGGTGTTGAAAAATATCTAGTGTATATGCACAAAGGTTGCAGCCAGTAATGGATGTTCATAGGAGCTCTTTTATCAGAGGATATGTGCCATTTTGTTATGATGGCATACTTGGTTTCCCTAATAAGATCCTTGATAAAATCATAGGATATTTGCCAAAGTTTGATAGGAACCAATCTCAGTCAGCAAAAAAGCATGTGCAGGTTTTTTCTAATTTGATGTGTGATTTTGATATCTACCATGAAGATCTATGGATGAGGTTGTTTTTACAAACTTTGGAAGGAGATGAAAGAGATTGGTTCTCATTTTTTCTGGCAGCTTTGATTTCTTCATGGGATGAGTTAAGTTCATTCTTCATTCAGAAATTTGATGGATGGGTAGATGAAAAATTAATGTTAGATAGATTGATGAAGATTTAGATTGAAGAAGGTGAGTTAATTCCAAAGTTTAATAGCATATTTGCTAGGACATTGATGGATATCCCTAAAAATTGTAGGCCACATGATCAGATTTGTTTAGTTATTTATTTGTGCATTGGGCCAAAAGATGGGTTTCCTGCTGAGGGATAAACAACCATAAAGTCTATATCAGGGTTTTGAAACTGCAATGGATATTGAGTGCAATCTAAAGTATGGAATTATAAGAAGGTGTACCTCTACTAGTTTGAATTTTCAGAATAAAGTGAATGATCAGGAAAATCTTGAGCAACATCAATACTTTCATTCCCCTACTAATTGCATTGATCAAAACATTGTATGTGAAAGTGGAAATAATGTTGCTACTGAAAATGTAATTGATGAAGAGCTGGAATCTTTTCCAGCTAATGAAGGTAATGACCATTTCCAGATTGTTGAAGAGACATCCTTCCCTTTGTATGATTTGCACAAGTATAATGATGATAATTATGAAAGTGACTTCCCATTAACTGTTAGAATAATTGAGAGGGGGGTGAATCAGTTATCCAATGGCCCAAAAAAAAATGTATAATTCAAAACAATTTCTTCAATTTCTTCTCCTCAGTAAACAATAAAACTTTCACTATCTGTGCTTTTACCGATTACTAGTCAAATACTATAACAGTTACCGATCAAATCTAACATGTAAAATGTAAAGAATGATAACAAAAAAATATCACAATCAACACATAACACAAGAGATTTAACGTGGAAACCCCATAAAGGGAAAAACCACCTGGGACCGGCAACCCAAAATTGTTCACTCTTCTGAAGTGAGGTCGGTTAAGACCCAACCCTGTTAAAGGTTTACAAACACACTGTCAGGTGTGACCTTGTTAGAGGATTTTAGACTAGAATTTATCGTCCAACCGGCATTCACTATGGGGTTGATAGGATAACAATGTTCATTCTATGAATGATACATCATAAGACTTTCAGAGTCCACTCGGTTAAGAGATTTTGACTGTATACAATGGTTAAATATGTAATAGTAAATGATCCGCCTTAATACAACTTCAATTGCAGATTACAGATCAATATTCAGTCCAAACAAATCCTTCTGATCAATATTTCACTTCAGATTCAATACTATATCAACTTACTATCCATCGGTAATTGCTCTCTGTAGCTCAGTAATTGTTCTGTAGCTCGGTTCTTACTTAACCAATACGATCAGAATGCATGAAAAACTTGTTCACGCGATATTCCCTACAGCTTCTACTTCTTCTGGCATTTTTATTAAGAAATTCTATTCTCTTATATAGACGAGTAAATCATTTTCTTCTCCACCATCAAATTTTTCTGCTTCAAAATTTCTCGACACTTGTGTCAATAACACGTTTGATTCCCATCCTTTAGATCTTTCCTGAATTTCATCAGCCATCGATCTGTGTAACAAACATTATCCGTTACCTCGATGTTATACCCTTGCCAGCTCATCAATCTTATAAGCTAAAATAATCATTTAATTCATTCTATCCCACTCAGTTAACAAAGAAATGCATCAGTGAACACTGCTCGGTTAATACTGCGATCGATATACACTACACTTCGTTAGTGTATACTAGAAATGCTTCATTTACCGACAACACTGCTTTGTGTCTTTCAGCTCTATACTTCATCATAGATGAATGCAACATAATAAAGTCAATATCATCAAATCATAGACCCATCAACAAGTTACTTAATGTGTTCCTTATCCTCATCTATCATGTACATCTTTCCTCATGTAGATTTCTCTGTTCTTCATCTCTTTCACCTTTCTTCAAATGTCTCGGAATAGTAACTTACAAGATAAGTACTATCAAACTAGTTGACATCAATGACAACATAATATTGATTTAATCATATTACATATCTAATCATCAACTCCTCAGTGATCTTGTAATCACGGTTTCTTCAATCAAATTCCAAATCAGTTGTAGTTCAACAATCTCTCCCTTTGGCATTGATGGCAACTCAAGTAATATGAAATGTACCATACACATACCAAACATATATTCTACAACTTTGGTAAACAAAATGTTGTAAGTTGAATAGACTTAATATGTTTAATCACTACATTACTACACCGGCATTAAATAATATAGCTTTACCATTCTGTAGTTGTGATCTTTTCAGTTCTCCTGTTCCTGCTTTTGTTCTGCTTCTGTTCTCTATAATTGATCTTCAATAGTCCGTCTCTTTAGATTGTTTCTCCCTTAGATACTTCTCATCGGTGCTTGTTCCTTTTCATATTATTTATCTCTCCCTTTGACAATAATGCCAAAGAAACAAATAAACAAACAATTCTATCTGCCTCTGTATCTCTGTATACTGATATTCCAATCGGTTCAAGTTCTCAAACTTAATCAAAACCTTGAACATGATTCAAAGTGTGAACTATGTTGCATCAACATGAATGATCTTCTGATAAAAATAGGCTGATGCAACAACTAGATCACCTTAGTGACTGATAGATAGGGGATGGACCCCAAGTCTAGTCCTCAAGTATTCAAATGTGTCCTTCGATAGAGGCTTTGTAAAAATATCTGCAAGTTGTTCTTTAGATGTGATAAATTCTAACTTCACTTGCTTCTCTTGCACTTGTTTACTTAAGTAATGATACTTAATAGATATATGCTTTGTCTTAGAGTGCATCATAGGATTCTTTGAAATATTAATAGCACTAGTGTTGTCACAATATATAATCACCGGGTCAGTGATTAACTCATTCATTCCTTCCAACACTTGCTTGATATATGCAATGTTTGAGTAGTTAGTAGCAGTAGCAACATACTTTGCTTCAGCTATAGACTGAGAAATACAAGCCTGCTTTTTACTTCTCCAAGTTACAAGCCTTTCACCAAAGAAAAATGCTCCTCCAGTGGTGCTTTTTCTATCATCCACATTTCGAGCCCAATCAGCATTAGTGTAAACTTTCAGTTCAAAATTCCCTTCCTTAGGATACCATAATCCATAACTCTCTATTTTCTTCAGGTATCTTAAGATCCTTTTTGTAGCTATCAAGTGTGATTCTCTAGGATTAGCAAAAAATCTTGCAATAATACCCATAGCATGTGCTATATCTGGTCTACTGTGAACTACGTACATTAACTTACCAATCATGGATTGGTAAAGTGTATGATTTATCTCTGTAGTTTCATCCTCCTTTGTCAATTTTCATCTAGTAGCCATCAATGTTCCCATAGGTTTAGCATCTTCCATGCCAAATGTCTTTAGTACTTCCTTTATGTATTTAGATTGTGTGATGAATATTCCATCACTCTGCTGAATCACTTGAAGTCCAAGAAAGAACTTAATCTCTCCGAACATAGACATTTCAAATTCCTTTTTCATTTCATCAGAAAATGCCTTGCAGACAAGATCTGTGCCTCCAAAAATAATGTCATCAACAAATATTTCAGCAATGATAATAGTATCATCAGTATCACCTTTCACATACAAATTGTTGTTTTCACTTGTTCTAACAAATCCAATACTTAACAAGTAAGTATGCAGTCTTTCATACCATGCTCTTGGTGCTTGCTTCAAACCATATAAAGCTTTATGCAATCTACATACCATGTCTTTATTGTCGGGATCAACAAATCCTTCAGGTTGTTCAATGTAGACCTCTTCTTCAAGTATACCATTTAAAAATGATGACTTCACATCCATTTGATAGACTTTGAATTTCTTGTGTGCAGCATATGCAAGTAGCATTTTGACTCCTTCCAATCTAGCAACAGGTGCAAATGTTTCACCATAGTCAATGCCTTCTTCCTGTGCATATCCCTTGCATACCAATCTAGTTTTATTTCTTGTGACTTCACCATTCTCATTCAATTTATTCCTGTATATCCACTTAGTACCAATAACATTTTTATCTTTTGGTCAGGGTACTAAGGACTAGGTTTTGTTCTTCTCTATTTTCTCTATTTCCTCCTTCATTGCATTGACCCATTCTTCATTCTCTAATGCAACTTTTACAGTTTTAGGTTCAAATTCACAAACTAAACATATACCTTGTCTTTTTTTCTTCTAGTTTGCATTCCAACATGTCTGTCTCCAATGATTTGTGTTTCAAGATGATGTCTTCTAACAAAACTAGCCAAAACTTGATTTCTCCTTTCTTGCTCATCTTGTTCAAGGTCATTTCCTTGCTCGGTAGCTCCATCTTGTTCCTTAGTTTGTGTTGCTTGTTGTCCTACATTGTTTCCTTGCTAACCGGTTGTTACAACTTGTGACATCGGTAGATACTCTGGATGTTCAATGTAAGTAAATCTACCATAGTCTTCCAGTTCCTTTGTACTTTCCTCTATGTACTTGTCATCAAACTTATCAACACAAACATTAGTACTTTCAACTATCTTATTTGTAACCTTATTCAAACATTTATATGCTTTACTTGTAGTGGAATATCCCAGAAATATCCCTTCATCTCCTTTAGAATCAAATTTTCCATTTCTCTCATCTTTCAAAATAAAGCATTTACTTCCAAAAATTCTGAAATAACTTACAGTAGGTTTGTGTCCAAACCATAGTTCATAAGGTGTTCGGTTGGAGTCCTTTTTCAGTTGTACTCCGTTAAGAACATACACAACTGTACTGACAGCTTCCCTCCAATATGTCTGAGCAACATTCTTCTATATCATCAATGTTCTAGCACAATCAATTATAGACCTGTTTCTTCTTTCAGCAATGCCATTTTGCTAAGGTGTCCTCGGTGTAGAGACCTATCTTTTAATTCCATGCTCATTACAAAAATTAGTAAATTCATCAGAGATAAATTCACCTCCTCTATCAGATCTTAAGCATTTTATTTCCTTTCCGGTTTCTTTCTCTACCTTAGCTTTATACCACTTAAACATTTTGAAAGCTTCAGATTTCTCTTTCAGAAACATAATAGTCATCAGTCTGGTATAATCATCAACAAAAAGAATAAAATATCTATCACCTAAACAACTCTGAGTTCTCATAGGACCACATAGGTCAGTATGAACCAACTCAAGTATCTTCTTTGTTGAATAGTTTTTACTTTTAAAACTAGACTTAGTCATCTTACCTTTCTGACATTCATGGCACATGGCATGATCAGGTTTTGTTAAGTTAGGCAATCCTCTAACTCTTTTCTTTCTACTGATCTTGATCATGTTGTCAAAGTTCACATGGCATAACCTTCTGTGCCACAACCAAGCATCTTCATCCTTTATTAACAAACAAGAAGAATGATCCATATCAAGATAGAATAAATTACCTTTGGATTGTGTACCAATTCCGACAAGTCTTCCTCCATCATCATAGATCTTCACCTTTTTGCTCTCAAAAGCCATTCGGTGGCCTGAATTATTCAGCTGAGCCACACTTAACAGATTATAGTTCAATCCATCTACCCAGTATGCATTTTCACACTATAATCATTCATTGATCATCAGTGAGCCTTTGCCTCTTACCATACAAGGTGCATCATTTCCCATTCTCATAGATCCTCCATTATATTCAACAAGATGATCAAACTTCTCTACATCACCAGTCATATGATGTGTACAACCACTATCTATGATCCATGTATCATTTCTACTTACTTTAGAGATCAGTGTTGTCTCTTCATGTTTCTCTTCCTCCTCTGAGTCATCTTTCATAGCAAAAAATATGACTTCTATGTCATCATTAGAATCAAATTCAGTTTCAATATCTTCAGCTATGTAACATACCTTTTTTCCTTTTTTGACTCGGTTGTCTCTATTGTTGTGTCGGTAGCCTTTGTTGACTCTTCTCCCATAGCTTCCTTCAGATCGGTCTTTAGATCTATCATCATCTTTCTTTCGAGGACATCTAGCAGTGATGTGACCGAATTCTTTACAATTAAAGCATGCCAAAGGTAGCTTACCTCTATACCTTCCTTTTCCTTTGGAAAATCTTCTAGCCATAAGAGCTTCAAGCTCATCAAGTTCATCATCGGTATTGTCATCACTATCACAATTCTTAATATTCCTACTAGACTTTCCAATCTTCAAAGAAGACATGAAAGCAGATTCAATAGAAGGAACAACACTGTTATCAAAGTTGTTTAATTCAAAGGTTGTAAGTTTACCAATCAGAGTGTCAAGAGTAAGGTTGGATGTAGCTCTTGTTTCATGAATTGCAGAAATCCTGATTGCACAAACTGGTAGAAAAGTTTTGAGAATCTTGCTTATCACTGTTTCATCATCAATTACTCCATCAGATGCTCTAATAGCATGTACCACCTCTTTGAGTCTATTTGAATATTGGACAATGTTCTCACTTTCTTTCATTCTCATATCATCAAATCTGCCTCTCAGACTTTCAGCTCGGGCTCTTTTGACATTCAGATCTCCACTGTATATTTGTGTTAACTTATCCCACATTGCTTTGGTAGTCATGCATGACTTAATATCTTCAAATTCAGCATCGGTACAGGTAGCAGAAAGTTCCATCATAGTAACATTGTGTTCATGCTTATCCTTCAGTTGATCAAGAGTTAAGGGACCAGTGGGTGGTTGTATGTAGCCATTCTCCATCAGGTCTAGAGTAGAGTTCCCAATTCTAGATATGTGCAACTTCATCTGAATTTGCCATACTACGAAGTTTTCTTTGTTCAGTTTCGGTACTTCCCTCTTATACATCTTGAGAACTTTATGCTTAAGTCCTTAAAACTTCATTCTAAGCAACCAGCGCTCTGATACCAATTGTTAGAATAACTGAGAGGGGGGTGAATCAATTATCTAGTGGCCCGAAACAAAATGTATAATTCAAAACAGCTTCTTCAATTTCTGCTCCTCGGTAAACAATAAAACTTTCACTGTCTGTGCTTTTATCGATTACCAGTCAAATACTATAACAGTTACCGATCAAATCTAACATGTAACATGTAAAGAATGATAAAAAAAAAATATCACAATCAACACATAACATAAGAGATTTAACGTGGAAACCCTATAAAGGGAAAAACCACCTAGGATCGATAACCCAAGATTGTTCACTCTTCTGAAGTGAGGTCGGTTAAGACCCAACCCTGTTAAAGGTTTACAAACACACTGTCAGGTGTGACCTTGTTAGAGGATTTTAGACTAGAAGTTATCATCCAACCATAATTCTGATGGAATATGGATGAAGTGACTGAGAGGGGGGGGTGAATCAGTCAACCATAAAACACTTCACAATTATTTCTTTCCAGATCCCTTAGGATATCTTAAGGAATGTTATCTATTTTAGCACTCGGTAAATAGATTGCAGTAACTTTGAAGATGTAGAAAGTATTAGAAAAATTATCTTTTAGATATTCATCAGCACTAGTGTATGATTAAGATAGCAATTAAGAACACAAGAGACACAAGATTTAACGTGGAAACCCAATATGGGAAAAACCACCAATGTATCTAGATACTAATTTTCACTTTTCTGAAGTGATGCCCGGTTAGAAGCCAACCCGGTAAAAGGTTACAAAACACACTATTAGGTGTGACCTTGTTAGAGGATTTAATCACCCTGCTAGGAGTGGCCTGGTAAGAGGTCTTGAAAACAATTCAATGGAATTGTCACCTTGTTAGAGGATTTACAATATGGTTGTTAAACCAACTCGGTTAAGAGATTTAGAATTCACTGTTACAATGATAAGAAGGTAACAATGAAAATGACCTGTATAATAATGCAACTGCCTTGCTGATTACAGATCTCTGTTCTGCATAAGTGTGATCCTTCCTGATCGAATAAATCTCTGCTGCACCTTAAGGATATCTGAACATCCTTCACAAATTCGCACACACCTTTCCTGTCTTTCTTCTGTAAATCTTCTGCTGTATATCTTATTTATTTTTCACATTTGACCTTTTATTTATATGATTTTAGATTTGTCAAATCGACATTATTTAGTATAACAGTCGGCTGAATTAAGCAAACTCTATTTGCAAAAATCCTTCAAGGGCCGACAGTGCTCGGTGATCATAACTTTCTACAATCTTTCGGAGACTGAGGGAACTCGGTAAACACCAACAATCCTTTACCTTCGATAACCGACTGAACTCGGTAAACACTAAATTTCCTTTGACGACCGACTGAACTCGGTAAACACTGAATTTCCTTTGACGACTGACTGAACTCGGTAAACACTGAATTTCCTTTGACGACCGACTGAACTCGATAAATGCTAAATTTTCTTTGATAACCGAGTGGACTCGGTAGACATTGATTTTCTTTGATAACCGAGTGGACTTGGTAAGCACTAATCTTCCTGTCTGGCAGACCGACTGAGCTCGGTAGGAACTGATTGCTGCGGACTATGACATTGTGTGACATCAAAGACAATACATAATTTGAGTAGCAATTTCCTTCAGACAATTGTTTCCAACAAATTCACTATGGGTTTGACAGGATAACAATGTTCATTCTATGAATGCTACATCATAAGACTTTAAGAGTCCACTCGGTTAAGAGATTTTGACTGTATACAATGGTTAAATATGTAACAGTAAATGATTTGCCTTAATACAACTTCAATTGCAGATTACAGATCAATATTCAGTCCAAACAAATCCTTCTGATCAATATTTCACTTTAGATTCAATACTATATCACCTTACTATCCGTCGGTAATTGCTCTCTGTAGCTCGGTAATTGTTCTGCAGCTCAGTTCTTACTTAACCAGTATGATCAAAATGCATGAAAAACTTGTTCATGCGATATTCCCTGTAGCTTCTACTTCTTTTGGAATTTTTATTAAGAAATTATGTTCTCTTATATAGACGAGTAAATTATTTTCTTCTCCACCATCAGATTTTTCCACTTAACCACATTCATAGATTTTTTCGCTTCAAACTTTCTCAGCACTTGTGTCAATAACACGTTTGATTCCCATCCTTTAGATCTTTCCTGAATTTTGTCAGCCATTGATCTATGTAACAAACATTATCCATTACCTTGATGTTATACCCTTTCCAGCTCATCAATCTTATCGGCTAAACTAATCATTTAATTCATTCTGTCCCACTTGGTTAACAAAGAAATGCATCGGTGAACACTGATCGGTTAATACTATGATCGGTATACACTACACTTCATTGGTGTATACTAGAAATGCTTCATTTACCGACAACACTGCTTTGTGTCTTTCAGCTCTATACTTCATCATAGATGAATGCAACATAATAAAGTCAATATCATCAAATCATAGACTCATCAACAAGTTACTCAACGTGTTCCTTATCCTCATCTATCATGTACATCTTTCCTCATGTAGATTTATCTATTCTTCATCTCTTTCGCCTTTCTTCAGATGTCTCAGAATAGTAACTTACAAGATAAGTACTATCAAACTAGTTGACATCAATGAAAACATAATACTAATTTAATCATATTACATATCTAATCAGAAACTCCTCAGTGATCTTGTAATCACAGTTTCTTCAATCAGATTCCAAATCAGTTGTAGTTCAACATTAACTTATGTTGATATAAATGCTGAGATAAACAATGATTGTGATGAATCCATGGATGAGGAACATTTGTCACTAATGCTACAATTGCAACAACAGGATTGTAGAAGCATGGATAAGGTTGAGAGTGAATTTGTTACTAATGACCTATCACAAGGTTTCTCTCACACTGTAGATGTTCATTCTTCTCAGTCTTCTATGTATTCTAATGGTAATGTAGCTGGATGTAAAGTCTTGAAGACTGAAGATAAATGGTGGAGTTCATTGTCTGACACTTGTGAAGATAATATGATTGGTTGTGTTAATGATTTTTCATGTGATGACAAAAAAAGTGGCAAGTCATGCTTTGATTCAGATTCAGAATCTTCTTTCTCTACTGAAGATGTATGTGAAGATGGATGTGATGACATATCATGTGAAGTTATTAATGTGATATTTGATGAAGACATTGATATGAACCAACCGGCTCTTTGTTTAAATCATTATGAGAAACAATTCCATGTAGTTTCTAATCCCTTGTTTGAAGAATGTGCCCAGGAAGTGGAGTTTGCTGAGGTTAGCTCATTTTCAAAATTTGATATGGTTGAATCTGAACTTCCATCTCCAATAAACTCAGTTGGAGGAAAGGTATTGCAAGGTGAGTGTTTTTCTTTTGATGAGAATGCATTACATGATGACAGTTTAATTCTTCTACCACCAAGTATTGAGAATAATGAAGATGATTTGATCTATGGTGTGGATTGTGTGAATCATCCTTATGAGGATAAAAGTGTGATTTATCAAGAGAAATAAGATTTGATAAATTTTAATGGCTTGATGCATGAGGATGTTTCAGTTTCCTTGGTTGAGCTAAATGAATGTGAGTATAGTTGCTTTTCTTTTGATATGAAAATGTGCATTGAAGATGAGCCTGATGTTTGTAGCCAAGAATAGAAGGTATCAGTTGTTTGTCCCCTCTCATATGTTTCAGTTTATGATGATTTTGATGATGCATGTTTTTCAAAAAGTGAGTTTGTGGGGGAACATAAAAGGGAAGGCATAGGTGATTTTGGACTTGAAGTTATTCTATAGCCTATGCTCAATGGGATTTTCTATCATCATGCATATAATGGTTGTTTCAGATTGCTATTTGAGTTTGAAAATAGAAACCAAGTTTTTGACAGAGGTAAATGTTAAGGTTTCTTAGGTATTTTGAAACTACTTGTGTATTTTATGTATACCTTTTCAAGAGGTGTTAGTGTTTTCAATGAGCCAATTTTTGGAAAATTTTGGAATAAGAGTGAGGTGAAGGCCTAGTTGTTTTCCTTGGGTGGTCCGCTTCTTCCAGTGATTCTAAATTCTTGCATGGGCATAAGTTACCCATCATCCCCAGACAAAGCCACTGTTAGGCCATTTTCCTATCATTGCAAAAAATCCTAAGAAAATGGTCTATTCTTGCAAAATCTTGAGAAAATTGTCTTGCCCTAGCTGTAACTTATTTTGATCTGCGAAGAAAATCTATCAGGTTTCATGGCCTACAAAGTTAGCCAAGGATAGTTTTTGATGTCACCAAGCTCCAGTCAAGATTGCATGCCCTAATGTGCAAAAACTAGAGAGATATGATAGTTTTAAGGTCTGAGAAATAGAGCTTATTCCATGTCTAGGGTTTCATAAAATTTGTCTAAGTCAAAAAACTCAAGCCTTGTTCTATTTCTTCATTACCTTTTTCAGCATCTTAAAGCCCAATTATGCACATGTCTTGTTTCCTTTCTTGGGAAGTTAAGTCTTCTATTCAGCGATTACACGACTGAGTGTTTGCATGATCTCATGATCTTGGCGGTTATGTTCTTAGCACCTAGCATCCTGGTGAACGGTTAATTTTTCCTTCAGTTGTGTGTTCGCTAGATATTTGGTCAAGGTAGTAGGCTTTCAAAAATTAAATATGAACCGTAGATGTAGATCAAGATCGACAACGGTCACTAATTCTCCTGATGTAACCCAAGGTGAAGAAAAGATCAAGCGATCACACGAAGTCCTTTATTTGCATGATCTCCAAATGGGCTTGGGTTAAGTCAAAGGTTAGTCCTGGGTGGTCAAGTTTTCATTTAGAAAATACATGACTGAGGCTTTCATGTGTTCTCATGATTTAACCCGAGGTCAAGCTTTCATTCAGCGATTCCGAGATTGCCCAATCGTGTAATCTCTTGATCTAATCACAATTAATGGCAAGTCAAGATTTTCCCTTTGTCGCTGGATTGCTTGATTAAAGGTGAGTTAAGTCAAGATCTTGGTAATTCAGTGATAGCCACATGATGAGGACAAGATCAACGGCTGGTGCTTGATCTTGAGATATGATTGGGGTTAAGGTTTCTATTTGGCGACTTGGCGAATAAATGTTATCTCATGTTCTCTAGATGTAACCAGGGTTAAGAGACATGTTCTAAGATCTAGCGACTGCCTCAGTAGCGTGATCTCATGATCTAGGTTGAGTTAAAGTTTAAAGGCTTAGAGATTGATCTAGACCATTAATGAGATAGATCTTACAGTGCTCACTTGTTCGCTTGATGGAACAAAGGGTTAAGGATTTACTCAACGATCATGTGAGTGCTTCATTCATGTGATCTCCATACTAGATCATGGTTAAGAAAAGCATTCAGCAATCAGGAGAAAGCCTTCAGTCGCGTATTCACCAGATGACTTAGGGTTAAGGGAGCTTTCCATGGTTAAAAGATAAAGAAAGGGTAGGTCCAAGTCAATCTGATGGTTGTTGCATTGTCGAGAAGAAAAGGTGCTCGAAGATTAGTCATTGCGCCTATGCAACATCCGTCTGATCTTCCAAGGGATATAGACCAAGGTCAAAGTGGGTCCAGATGCCAAGTGTCGCTAAGATGCTTGATTATGATTGGTTGCCAGGAAAAGATGATGTGGTCAGATACTTTTAAAGGCCAAAGTGACTATTATCATTTAATGAGAGCCACCTGATGTGCCGAGAAGGATTAAGATCAATGGTCATGTTTTAAATTGATCGATTAGCTATTGAGCCATAATTTTAAAAAATTTTAAGGGTTTTTGCCAAGGTTTGAGTCTTTAAACCAGATACGACAAAGCTTGATCAAATTTGTTTTTTTGAGGATGGTTTCAGGTAAAGGATTGATGAGAAGAAGATATTGGTAGCCGTCTAATTTGATTTTGTTGCCTGATGTGCCATGCCGAGTTAATGCTAAGAATTGATATTTTAATAGGGTGGCTAGGGTTTGATGGATGTTAGTTGTCTCCATGCCCTATACACACAAGTTGTAGTTGGTTCTAGCATTTAAATTTGTTTTCTCTACAACAAGAAATCTGTGAATCATAATTATAGTTAGCCTATTGGTGTGAAACCCAAATATTTGTACCTCAGATTTGATCTGATTTTCCTAGGTTTCCAGGCTTTCCTGATGGCTTTCATTTCTTGTTGTACATGGTGGTTGTAGACCTAATTTTGACCTAAATGATCCCAAGCTTGTTTCAATCCTTTATAAGGATTTCCAAGATCATTTAGTAGGCGTTCCTGATTCTATGTAATTTTCTCAGAGCTGGTTCCATGAGTGGTTCTTTCTATAAATATTTCCTTCTTCTCTTCATATAGGGTGTTCTTGTATCCTCTCTGGTTTTTAGATGAGAATTTAAATTGTAACAAGTCTGTCTTATGTATAAGATTTCA
This sequence comes from Chamaecyparis obtusa, assembly GCA_027943335.1. Taxonomy (NCBI): domain Eukaryota; kingdom Viridiplantae; phylum Streptophyta; class Pinopsida; order Cupressales; family Cupressaceae; genus Chamaecyparis; species Chamaecyparis obtusa. Next base: position 77,949 of record BSBK01007138.1, read on the forward strand.
ACATATTCATACTACTATCAAATTGTCTCCATTTGGTTCTTGATCTTATTGATTAGAGCATCAACGATGTTTTAGTATTTCTATTGTATGTCTAAAGATGTCTGAAATAGAGTTGTTTTCGCAGAAATGACTGAGTTTAGGACTGGTTTTTAGATGTGTATGAGTTGGGATATCAAGGGTATCCTATACTTGTCTTTCAGTGGATGCTAATTAATGTATTACTTGTTTCTAGGTCTCTTCTAAGGGGAGGGTTAAAATCCTTTGAATAGGTGATTGCATATCTAAGTACACGAGTGGATTCTCAAGTATGATCTGAGTACACCGGTGGATTCTCAAGTATGATCTGATCAATGGTGTATGATTGGTGTAAGGCATCAACATATTATAATCTATTGTTTTCTTGTTTCATAGCTCTTTGTTGCAATGTTTATTTGACTCTGTTGCCCATTGGATAAGGCACTGGTCTATGACAAATTTGGGGTATTTCAGAGATCTTTTCCACCCAAAACTTAATCAATTCAAATTCTAAATCTTTAAGTCAATAGTTGTGGACATAATAGCAATAGCCCCTACTTTATTTGTGAATAACTTGATAGTGTGCTTAGCTTCACATCCTATCTCTTTATGTCATAGAAAGCAAGAAGTATTATGGGCATATATCTACTTTGTGAGGATTAGTAGAAAGATTGAGATTAAGTGATCCTAATCCTAGGTGCACCCGCCTAAATTCTATAGAGTTCAAAGTGTAGAAAGTCTTAGTGATTTGTTCATTGGTCCTTGTTCTTGTATGAATGTACTGATTGTGATAAGTAAGCTACCCCATAGGTATATCTCTACATTAATAAAGGTAGTTAAAATCTTGTTAAATCAAGAGCCAACAAGGTGATGGGCTAGCCTAAGTGTAGTGTCTCTCGTGGTTGCATTTTGTTCCATGTTATTTTGGTCTTAGTTGGACTCAATTTTATTATATGGATATTTGTATGATGTGATCAAACATTGCACCGTGTGATGCATTTGGTTACAATACATTATTTTAGGTTTACTAGTTTCATTGTTCAATTAGATATTAAATTATGTTGTTGCTCACCATTGTGATCATATCTGCATGATGATTCTTTCAGGATGTGACAAGATGCTTTCTTATGATATCTAGTGTATTTTGTATTCAAGAACATTAGATTACGTTATTATGATGATTATAATTAATTCTCTATGTTATTGTGTTTTTGTGCTGATGGATATCTAATTTGAGGGTTTTCATTGCTTTATAATTAAAATTTTGTATAATGATTATTTTAATGCTTTACTTTAAATGAAATATTAATTAGTATGCTTAATAAGGATTAAATATGGAAAGACCAATGTTGTGACATTTGAATACATATGAATGATCATGTCACTAGAGTATCATTGTTCCATTAGGCTTATTTTGATTATTCATGTTTATGCTTCAACTATTTATATTGTGATCATCTGCACTTGATGTGTGTTTGTTTTAGTGAATAGGTACTAGGCATTGTCTCTACCTAAGCTATAGGTTTGAGCATGTCTTATCCCCGGTAGTGACACAAGAGATAGTTTCATCGTCCATTCATGATTTAGCCAATATCATCCATGTATGGATGATGTATCCACAATTAAATTATTATCCTTCCCGTACGTGTGGGTAAATATAGACTTAATTTTCATATTGTGTTAAACCAATATATGTGTCTATGCATTTAGAGTTCTTGCAGTTGTCACGACTGAGTTATATATTAAATGTTCATTTTATTATTTGAGAGTTAATTTTATTTACTGACTAATTTTTTGTAGTTGAATTCTATTTAATTGGAATTGATTTAATTATTTCAGAGGGATTTTTGGGAAGTCTATAGTTTTGATTTAATTTATTTAAGTGATTTTATTTTATTCACTTTTTTTCTTTTGGTAAAAAGTGACTTTAAATTGGGGAAAAAGATTCATTTCCTCACTTTTAGTTTTGGAGAAATGGGATTTTCTCTAATTTGTATTGGAAAAAATCAATCTTTTGCTCATGATCAATCCGCTCATCGGATTCTAATGGGTAGCATCTCATTAGCTTTGTGTCATAATTGCTCCCACTTTTATGGAGTTGTTTTCATTTTCATGAGGAATTTACTTTCCTCTATTCATTTTCATGTTTTAATCTTTTTGTGAGGTAGTGCATTTAGTATCTTTCATTTTGCTTCATCTTTTGAATTCAAGTAAATTGCTTTAGTTCCATGGGTTCATAATTAGCATTCCCCCACAATCTCATTATTTTTCATTATTTTTTTAGACTTGTATGATCATTTCATGTTTTGTAAATTTGAATTATATGGTTTTTGAGGTGTTATGTTGGTTTTTTTCCATGCCTGCCTAGAACAAGAATGTTATTGGAGAAATGTGTTGTTGGGTATCTTAGAGAAAATAGGTTTTCATCTTTTTTCTTTATTCAAAGTTCAATTTTTTGTTCATTTTTTAAGGATCATCAATAGTGACATCCTTTAGGACTTAATTTTAGTTTATGAGAATTTCTTGGTTTTTCTGGTAAATTCAGATTGGGAATTAATCCTAGGATTTTGGTCAATGAGTGGTATTTATTTGTTGATATCATATTCACCTTAGAATCCATGCTCCTAGCAAAGAGGCCAGTTGCGTAAGCCTTGTGCATGTGTGTTTGGTCATGCATACGTCGTGTATGCATTATTTAGACATATTTCATCATGTTATGTAGATTCTTGTGGTTCTTTCAGAGTTGGTAATGTGACCACACTCTCAAATTTGTGAGTATGCCTATGCCATCAAGATCATGAGCTATCCCTACTCTTGAATGCATCCAATTGGGTGTTCCTTGATTGTGAGTGACCTTAGACCTTGTGTTTTCATAGTTCGTGTTGATAGTAATTTCTTTCATTGTTCTTGTTTTCCATTTAGTTGTGAGACCTTTTTTTGTGTGGATGCACAGTGTTGAGACCGTATCCAGGCATATAGTCATGTTATGTTCCTATGTCAAGATCTAAGTGACTAAGCTCTCGGCGAGTCCAATTGAGTGTACCTTGTCTCCTCTTTTGAATGGCACATAATCTCTTAACATTATGTTAATGTTGAGAATTGCATGGTTGACCAATAGGTGTAGAGTAGTGAGATGTAGTGGCTCTCCAAGGCATCTTGGAACACAAAGTGGTCCTAGGGTAACCCTTGTAAATTTTCTCAATAAGAACTAATAACATGATTAAATAAAATAGGGTAAAACACAATTAAAAGATAAACTAACACTGGTATTGTGGTCGTTCAAGTGACATAGATCTGACATAGTTGTGGCCATCTAGTAATATTGAGCTGGCACATTTGTGGTCATCTACATACATTGAGATAACATTGTAGAGCTTCGTTGATGAGAGAAGGATTGCTTGAAACCACATAGGCTTCCACAAGTTGAATGACGACACTCCACTCTCAAGTTTTGACATTATACCTTGTCTAGTTCTAAGTAGTGACTTTGACCTACTTGCATTGCATTATCTACATTCCTTTGATTGCATTGGGATCTCTATACCATTCCCTGAGTTCCACGTTTATTTAGCATGTTTGTTAGCCATTCCTTGTGTGCATGTGTGTTCCTAATTTTTGTAGTTGGGTGACTATCTCCACTAGCACAGTGGGTTGGGCCTAAGGGTGCCAAGTGGTTAGCAGGCATTTCACATCATTTCTAGGGACCATTTTATAGGTGGTGGCCTTCTTTCGGTGATAGATTTCAAGCATGATGTGCTCATTCTATCCCTTGCATTCTTTAAATGATTCTTGTACTATTGATGATAGGCTTTGTAGATTAGTTTCCTTTATGATGATTATGATTGTATCGAGTATGCATAACCTTGAATGTATGATTTTTGATACTCCTCGACATGGAGCTAGATGTATACCAACTGTAGGTTGGTGTCAACTTAGGTGTTTTCTTTATTTTTCCAAGTTTTGAGAAATAATTTACAGATTCGTGCCAGTGCCTGCACTAACACTTGTGCTAATCAACATTTCCACTTGCAAAATAACATTTCCAACTCACTAGTGTGATACTTTTTATCTCAAAGTTTTATCAATCATAGATCGACATTTTGATATTTGAACTAACACCTATGCAGATCATAGCTTCCGCCTACTTTGGTGTCTATGCTTCTTTTGGCTCTCTATTTAAACTTGAATACTAGGAAAAAAAATTATGCTTTTGTGATGGATTTATGTGATCTCTTATTGTTTAGAAGGCAATGAACTTGTTTTCTTAAACATCTTAGAAACAATTCTTCGGGGCTTAAAAAGAATCTTTTTCTAGATGGGTTTGGAGGATAGTTTAGTCTTCTTTATGTTTAACCCCAGGTTATTACTAGCTTAGCCTCTTGTGATTTTTTGGGAATTTTTCAAGTCCTTTGTGGATAGTCTCATGAACATGCATGCACCATTTCAAGTATGCTTTTGGGTTGTCATATAACTCTTGGGAGTGTGAGTAAGACTTATCCTAGTGCACGATCATGTGGAGATCGTGGTTTACTTTAGTTATGTTTGTATCTTTTCTTATGCATTATGATTATGGTAGAACTTATACTCATGATGTTATTTCTATGTTTGAAAAAAATAATTCAGTGCATATTTAACCCTGTGATCTGAGGGATCCTTGGCAGGGCATTACATCTGGTATCAGAGCCTGTGTTCACACACTAGGATCTCTAGTGTATATACATATCCATTGTGTTTGGTTTGAGTGATGCTTAGTCATTATATTCTCTGATGGTTATCATTTTCCCTCATTTTCTTAGTATGGATTATAGGCATTATTTTATGTTGGATCTAATCCACACCTTATTTTTCTCTGAAGGATGCCTCCTATGGGTAGAGGTGGTCAAAAAAATTCCCATCGAGATGACCACAAGGATGAACATCACAAGGAAGACCATAATTATGAGGAACAACATGAGGATGACCACAAGGACCAAAGAGAGGGTCATGATAGTAATGATGGTAATCCCCAATTGGTTCAATTACTATAGGAACTTATTGCTCAATTGAGATCTCAAGAGGAGGTATCTCACCATGTAGAGTCTCAATTATCTGATCATGGAGAACATGAGGACATGAGAGAGCATGATAATTTTCATACCTCGTATGTCACGAGAGTAGAGCATAGGAGAGAGAGGCTAGAGGTGGATGAGGATACTATTCATGTAGGGCACATGATAGATCTGTTGAGGTCTCATCCACCTACTTTGATGAATCTTGCAGTGGTACTAAGGTTGAGACATGGCATTTAGATCTTGTGTGTTGCTTTGTTATGCACCCTTGTGAGAGATAAACTAGGGATCAATGTGCCATTATGCACCTTAGGAGTTTTTTATTTACTTGATGGTGCATAGATGAGCATAAGATCTATTGGACATTATGACTATTTCATGGGAGATTTTTGAGGAGCAGTTTTAAGAGGGTTTCCTTTCTAACCACTATCGATAGGCACATGCTAATGAGTTTCACCATCTTGAACATGGGACCATGAAAGATGATTAGTATGAGAATAGATTCTTTGAGCTAAGGCAATATTCTATTTATAATAGTGACATTGACTCATTCCCAATTGCATAATCTTAATTTAGAAAGACACTCATAATCTTACAAAGATACATTAAAAACTCTCATTTTTCAAATTATAAAATAAATTTATAAAAAAGAATCACAATTCGAGCTTAAATCATTAGAAAACTTATCCTAAATGACATACATTATAAAGAAAACTAGACTTAGAATAGTTGCCTCTTGATCAGCTTGACTCATGGCTGAAACTAATTTAATTGTCTTTATAAATTAAAAAATAAAAACAAAAGAAATATAGCATTAGTGTTTATGCATCATCTAAAAATATACTATTTATTATAATTATCACTTAATAAAAAAATAAAATTAATTAATTAAAAGTTAAATTAGAATGATCCTTTTTAATTAATTAATAAGGGATATCGATAATAAATCACAAAGTTGGGCGTTTTGGAGTGTTGGGAATATTTTTCACTTCCCGCGCGCATGGAAGATAGAAGGGTTTTGGCTAAAAACAATTTTTTCATTACCCCTGTGAGGATGAGCGAAAAAAGAGAAGGATAAGGATATTTGAAATACACATGCTTTAATGTAATCTCTCCTTTCATTTCATGCAAGGTTTTATGTGTGAGATCTTATGGGTTTATGTGGGGATTTCTTTCTATTATAGAGATCTTATGGGTTTATGTGGGGATTTCTTTCTATTATAGAGACCTTATGGGTTTATGTGGGGACTTCTTTCTATTATAGAGATCTTATGGGTTTATGTGGGGCTTTCTTTCTATTATGGAGAACAAAGAATCCACTACCAATTTTACCCTCGATATGTCTGGTAATATGTGAACTACCTTAGATATGTTAATTGTAGTCAAATTAAAATGAATTGTATATATAAATTGATTTCTCTTGTTTTATGTTGTAAGACTTTAAATTAGATACTATATCTAAATTCACACTATAAGCTTTTTCTAGAAATAGAGGCTTCCTCTTTATTTTACCAGCTATGTAACAAGGAAAAACTATTCCTTTAGCATAACAAAATCCTAATGAAATCATAGTCGAACAAACCAACCAAACAACTATTTAAATAGTGACTGAAGCATAGCAAAACATCATGTTTTTCTCTATTTTCCCACTCTATGACAAGTAAAATGGACCGATATATATATATATATATATATATATATATATATATATATATATATATATATATTATAATAATAATAATAAAAAGATGTGAAATGGCACGCAAAGGTAAGTTGTAGACAACACTGCCAATAAATAATAACCTTGGGAGATTCAAGGTTTGAACAATTGGGTATAAAAGTTAATAATTGATACATTCCATCATGATAACACTGATAGTTTGACCAATGATATTTCCCACTTCTGTGTTGGAGGCATTCAATTTCTTTGAAATTCTTGAGCACAATATTGGCCTTGTGGAAGTTGCTACAACAATTAGAAGCATTGTTGCTATGACCACCACTTTAAGCCTCCATCCCCTTATAAAAGCTATCAGAAATCCACTTAGAAATGTTTCACATTGTTGGGACATTTTACCAACACTATGTTTTAGCATCTCATAAATTATTGTCTTCTTATGAGCCCTTGTTCATTGCTAACACCATGGCTATCACCCCTTTGACTTCTAGGATTTCTCACTCCCACATGTTTCTCATGGATGTTCTTGGTCTTTTGATAGTAACTGTGCTCTTGTAGATGGACAATATCTCCACTCATTTGATCGTTGATAGATCAATCACATATCTCTTGGCTTTTCTCCAATCTTTAGTCTCCATCATGCCATATCTAACTTCCATCATCATTGACATTGACCTTTCTACCCATGTAACTGTGGTTTGATGTTTGGTAAAATTTTCATGATTGTCACCTTTTCCCTCATTGATTATCGTGGTCTCCATTCTTGGGACTACTGTTATAATTCATTGACACCTCCTTTGTTCATCATTCACTTGGCGTATGGTTACTAATTTCATATCTTCCCAATATGTCTCCCATTGTTCAAAATAATACCATTGCATATGATCTCAAACACCTTTTATCCCTATCATTACATTGTTACTATCCTGAACTTGACACTAATTTAAGCATTCTATAATAGCATTGCTATACTAAATTGGACTACTTTTTATTGTCATAACAACACTTAGAGTTTGATCCTTCATGACAGTGAAGACTAACTGAAATTCATGCATTGTGACTATTCTTGTTAACATGGTGTTCATTGTAGACACCAAGTACACCATTGTTTTAGGATCAACATTTTACCCTATTTTATCAATGGTGATCCTTTTTAACACCTACATATTTGTCTTTCCGCTCCCAAATATTCTTTCATAATGCCTTATGGTCGCTGTTCTTTTCCTTGATGCAACATTCCTTTTCCTTTTTCATTGTCTAAGACTCTTGAAACCTATCACTAGGGTATACTATCATGAGTAGATTCACACCATGGCATCCTCATAACTATTCCTCTGACCCTCTCTATCTATTGTTCTAACTAATGTGCATGTCATTCAAACATGTTGTAAATAAAAGGTCTAGAAATAAACTCTTCAATCTATTACAGTCAATATCTCTATCAAAAAATTGATGGTATGATCAAAATTATGAGTGCATCTTCCTAAAAATAGTAGCTTCTTTGTTCTAACAATTTTAGAAACCCTATTACTATTAGAAACCTTCAAAATATTTCCAATTACTTGATAGTAAGATGCAAGAAAATGGAAGAATCAATCGAATGAAGAAATGATACTAGTAGGATTTAAAATCACTTAAGGACGAATTTGAATATAATACCCTTATCAGCAAAGGCTTACTATTATAATAATGGCTTCTCACAAATATCAATACATTCTTAAACAACCTCTAGGCCTAAACTCCCATTGGCTCGGTGGTATCCCTCTATTCAAATAAATAGGCAACCCTTTGAAAAAATTACCTGGAAAATAAAAGAAGACATGAATACACTAAGGTACGAGGTTTTGAATTTCAAAATCTACCTCTTTTCCAATGTTTTTCTTCATTAGAGATCACTATTTCTTTTTCATTAGCTGATGCCCTTCCTTTATGTCTTTTTTTTATCTCAATGTCTTTGTGACCTTGATACACTCTCATGATTGTTTGATGTTCCTTTATCATTAACTGTCACTCTCTTTTGACACAAAGACAGTGCCATTTCATCTTTGTACAATTATTCATCATGTCTGCATGATTAAGACCATTATGGAAGTCCTCTAGTATAGTAAATTGGTCTCCAATCCCTATCTTTTCCTTTTTATCAGTGGATAGCACTATCTTTCTCATTGAATAGCTTTGTATCACTGTCATGGCGCATTTGCAACTACCATTTCCCCTCTTTGAACCATTGATCTCTTCTTCTCACTATCATTCTTTCACATAGAAGTTTGACTATCATATTCAGGGAATCATTGATTTGATGTTTTCATGCATGATCTCAAAGTCACTATCTTCATGCATGTACAACCTCATTGGTATCACTATGATTTGAGATCTCTATGACTGCTATATTAGCTTGTAATCTCCCTGCATCATGACAGTGATGTACCTCTACTATATGAAAGCCTATAAATGCCCATGACTTGTATTCCATCTCTATATCTTCAAGAAAATCCCTTGCAACTCTATCTCCATTGTCCATCACTTCTCGTAACAATGATATTTCATGTGAACTCAAGGAAGATTTGACCTCCTAATGTTCTACTATGACTAGTCTTCCCTACACGATTGCTCTCATATGAAATACAACTGCTTTCTTTGTGACTGTATTTTATCCTTTCTCTTTTTATGTCTTTAAGAATTTTTTTATGTATATGAAACATCATTCAATTCATTTCTTCCAAAGTATACCACTCTCTTTTGACTTCAAACAACAACACTATCTTCTTATTATCAAACAATACCCTCACTATTATAACAATGATCCTCTTAGAATCTATCTTCATGAAAACCTCACCTCATATCACTGATGTTTCTGCTCCTTCTTGGGTATGCTATTAGTAAGCTCTGATATGATATTTCCTATCTCTTTTTTGATATTGACATTGATTGCAAAAATACCTTCACCCTCTTCTCCAAGAAAACCAAGTTCCATGAGTTTGAGTTTTATCAATGCAAGAGAATCATTGTTAGTGATTGTTCCTTAAAGAAGTGGTAGTCATTTTTCAATGGAGCAGAGAGTTTTTCATTTTTTAAAATAGAGGATTCCAAGTAAAGGGGAATGGATTCAATGTTTCAAATAGCATATCTTAAAGAGAAGAGGCTGGAGTTCTTCATTTTCAAGGAAGGAGCTATAGGTTTGCATTGAAAAGACGATAAGATTTATAAACAGAGAAGCATATTTTCAAGGAAAGATGAAGGGTTTGCATGTGTTTTATTAATGAAGAACAATCTATGTGATAAAAGAGAGTACATGCAATGCAAGGAACAATAGATTATTATTGAAGAAAATAAAGAGTAGCAGAGAAAAGAGAGATTGCAATAGATTATTAAGAAGCAACAACAATAGAGGTACCTTCATAATTTTAAGAGATCATTATAATTACCAAGTGGAAGGGATTCTATTGATAGGACCATCAACATTGTCGTATCAAAAGAGTAGTCACATCCATTGTTATAACAAAACAACAAAGACTAGTATGTCTACTACAAACATCAAGCTCGAGACATCCCCTTCATGGAAAAATAGTCACAGATTTGAATGCAATCAAAATAGTGGAGATAAATTTTCAAGACAATGACCAAGATCATGTCAAGATAATGATATTCACTGTCACAACCTCGACAATGATATTGTACAAATAAAGGCAATCAAATATGGGGATCATTCAAGGCATATGAAAGTCATGAGAAAAATCAAGAGAACTTGGGTGCATGTCTTAAAAGCTAGATGATGTTACAGAAAGGGTCTGAAGAGATCACTGTCTATAAACAAGACAATGGCCTTAGTTGAAAAAGAAAATCTTGGGGCTGTTATAAATAATGAAGAATGCTATGATCTGTAAAAGAGGAAACATTCAAGGTTTTTCCAATCAAACCTTTTTAACATCAACAACAGAGTATATCCAAATGGAGATGAGTCATAATTGTTTTAGGATGTTGCTAGTCTAAAAAGGTATTAAAACATAGTGACGGCGATGACATGTAGCAAGAAGCTCTGTTAACATAAAAATGATTGACGACAATGATAGTAGTTCTATATCATTGATAGCACTAACATGTTTCATAACAACAAAATAATGATATCATGAATGAGAAAAAGGTAAGAGTGGAAAATGTTAAATAGTCATAGAGAATGAATGAAGAATAGTGAAAATAGTGGGATATGCTATTGCAAGGTATAAAGATGTATTTCAAGAAATGTTAAAATACTGATATGAGAATGTGTCATACAAAGGTATCGAGAGGGATACTAAAGCAGCATTCAAGATGATAGAAATGATGACATTCATGTGTCAAATCTCAAAGTAAAAGATTGGTGACCATCAAAACACTAGCCTATGAGGGACTTTCACAAAAAAGGATGAAAGAAGCAAGGGGATAAAGGTAGTGACCTATTCAAGTCTTGAAATAAAGACTAACTATAGTGTCAATAAGACAATGACAGTAGCAGTCAAATCACATTAATAAAGAATGGGTGTGCAGACCTCTCTAGAAGCATAGGTGTGTTGAGGGTTAAAGATCATAAGTCAAGAGGTCACTGCTACAAAGACCAAGGCTGAAGATGTTTGGAGGGATAGTTTACAAAGCTTCCATGATAAAGTGTGTGTACTTTTAAATAGACCTTGAGAACCACGTGTTGTAGTTTTTTAATCAAGATGAATGATAATAGACATAGATTCAAAATTTTGACAACCTCAAATTGGTCTATTTTAGCATTTAATTATTTTGTGTAGGGTATCATATTTTCAACATAGGGTAGGTGAAAATTCATGAACATCATGTTTCTTGTATGCTTAAAAAATTAAAAGTGATATTGTGACCAACAAATGGCCATTGCAATCTTTTTCCTTATATATTTTTCATTCTTTTTTCTGTTCTTTTATCTGTGATTTTGGAAATAAGCTCATAAATTTGACATTGTATTGCTTTGTTTGTAGTCAATTAGGCCTTATAGAGGGCATTATCTCCCAAATCAAGAAAAATTAAATGAATTCATCATTGATCAAATAAAGCAAAGAACTAATCATAGATTCGACTATCATTTTATTGGCAGTTTTCTATACCTGCACTCAGTCAGTCATATCTTTCAACATAGAATTAATTTGGAGAATCGGTCTGGTGAGATTGTAGGTAATTAGGTTTATGGAAACATATCAAAAAATCAAAAGAATCCAACGGTTAAATCCATAGTTATACCCCCGTACTGAAGCTATGAGACCTACCAGATAGTCATATTATTACTACTTAGTTTTTCATGCTTTCAGAACTTATTTCACAAACACACCTGACTATTTGGGACACCTATGTATTTGAGGATCTGTTGAATCCTATACTATATGTTTGGTACATGATTATGTAATCAGGGTACACTCGAGATACTACATGTTTTGATTCAGTTTCAGTTACGATTATGTTACATATGATGTTATATGATGTTTTAAAACTATTACGATGAAAAGTTGGTTTAGGAAACCAAAGTTATGCTTAGTTGATTGATTTACAGACATAGTTTTAAACCATGCAGTATTGATGTATTATGTTATATCATGTTAATTGGACCTACTAATGTGTGCAATGAGTGTGCAGGATAAGTTGACCATGGATCTAAATGCGGGGATCCAGTATTGGAACCTATGTTTATACTGTGCATTCCAAGGTCCTCTTTGTAAAAGAAACGTGGACCTCTTTGTATAGTCTTTCATTCGTAAATATGGTTTGCATGTGTGTTATTAAATTAGTTAACGTCTATGTGAATTAGCCATGTCATTTGTTTTATTAAATGTGCCAAATTTGGCAAATTGTGGCTTAAGTGTTGGCATGGTTAGTATTTTAGTATTTGATTGGGTCAAGGGCTCGACTAGGGTGTAGCCTTAGGGTGGGTTCATCTAACCTTGGGTTGGGAAGTTTCTAGAAGTCAACCAAGACCAGAAATCCGTGCATAAATTTTAGGTGGAGTTTAGGAGGGTCATTTAGGCTCCCATAGGTTAACTGGGGTCAATTTTAGCTACCCAGGTTGATACCTTAGGGGTTAGGGGTCATTTTCAACCCATTAAGAGCCTTAAAACTCATTTATGACCCCTCTAAAGTCAAGGTTTTCATTTTGGTCGAGGTTGAAGAGTTGTGAGATTTTGGTTAACCTCTCTCTTCTTCCTAAACTTGCATTCAACTCCATTTATGGTGAAAGAAGGCAAGTGGGAAGAAGGGAATGAAAGTTTCTTTCCCTCTTTTGATTGGCTCCTAGATTTTAGGAGGTTTGTCTATTTAGGAGAAGTTTGGAGTAAAGTTTAGTTGATCACCCACTCTCTAGATTTGGAGACTTTTCAGCTTTGAAGGAGCTTAGGAAGATTTAGCTTGCAAGGAGTTGCAATTTCAGTTTTCATCCTTTGCTTGGATCAAGGTAGGATCTTGCGGTATTTTTTTTGTTCATCATGTTTGTGTTTGAGCTTGGAGCTCCATTAATGGAGTCCATGGCTTTTTAAAGTTTTGAGTTTGAAAATTTAAGTTTTGTAAATGTTGTTTTTTACTTTGGATTTCATTTTGGGATGAGTTTCTTCAAGGTCTACTCACCTTAGGGAGGGTGGAGTAACCTTGAAGGGGGTAGTAGGATGTAGACCCAAGGTGTGCAAAGTCTCCCATGTGTGGAGTGATAAATGTGGGGTTTCATGATACCCACGATGCCAAGTATGGTCTCCGGGCACCTAGGGGGCATAAGGAGATTGGACCGCATCTTCTTGAAGATGGTCATCCCAAGTCCATGTGTGGCTTGGAAAATTTGTATTGTACCATGGCTTCTCCACCTAGTAGCCCACCTCTACCCCATTTTCAGGAAGGTCTCTTGGAGGCCTTCCCCTTGTATAGCCTTGTTGGGAATTTGATTTAAGTGTTTTCTGTGTGGATGTTTTTTTCCTACATGTATGAGTGTTTGTTTGTATCCCGTTCCAATTTGGATCCCCTAGCTCGGGGGTGGCCATGTAATGGCCTAGGTTGGGAGGTGAGCCTCCGTGGTCAACCTCAAAATTTCAGGTACCCAGTTGATGCAAAGCTTGTGAATTTTGTGGACTAAAGGAATCTTCAGTTGGAAATTTGTTGTATATTCCATCCTTGAGTTTATGCCTAAAATTGGGAATCAGGGATTCCGTGTAAATTTAACATTTCAAATTATGAATTTATTATAAATTTGTTTATGGAAAAATGTGGGATTTGGAAAAAATAGGTTCTTTGTTGATTGATTTCAAATACATTATTATTAAATTAGGTGTAAGAATCATTTGAAATTTAGAATATTTGTGTATTAGGTGAATTAAATTGTTGAAAAGACTCATAAGTCATCATAGTTGAAAAGACTCAATCGATCTTACATTAGCAATATACTTGTTAACTTAATATTAAACTAAAATTGGGTATCTTGACGTGATGATGTTAGATTTTAAATATATCCTAGAATAAAAGTCAAAGTAAAGAAATTAATATTTTTTTTACACTTAGAATATTTATTTAAAAATTTACTCAAAAAATAAAATGAGCGAAATATCTTTTTTATTAATTCACCATGATTAGTTTTAATTATAGAGTTCTTTAATGTAATTTTATTTTTGAAAAGAATTTCCTACGTACCCCCTGTTTTGGGGTACAGTCAATTCCTTGTTACCAGTGAATTTATTTAAATATCTAAATTGCTATTTTATTTATTAAATTAAATGCTTATAAATAAATTAAATTAAAATAAACTAACTCAAAAAAAAAGAGTTCTTTTATATTAAAAGCACTGGGCGCTAGTTTTACAAAAAAAAATATTATCAAACAAATTTAATTAAAAGGAGGCAGGGCGGGCCGAAGCCCTAACCCTGGCCTCCGCACAGTGGCGTGCAGGTGAAGGCCGGCGGCGCCAGGCCACACGTCCCACTGTGTAAGCAGCAGTGGCGGAGCGACGCGCGCACCGGGCTCTTCCCCTTCCTTCCCTCCGCCACCGCTTCCCCGCTCCTCTCCCACCGCCGCCCTTTCCCACATCGTCGCCGCTGCCACGACGCCTCCTCTCCTGCATCGTCATCTTCATCCACCGCCGCCTCAACCCTTCCGCCCGGTTTCCGCCTCCTCCGCCGCTCCCCTTCTCTCCTCTGCTCGCAACCGCCATGAGCGCCACCGCCACCACCGCCGTGTCTTCCCCATCCGCCATGGCTTTCCGCCACCGCCTCCATTTCGTCTGCCTCCATTAAGCACGCGGGTCTGCGAGGAGGATAGGGTTTGAAAGTTTCGCATACCCAAATACATTTGGGTATCAAGTTAACTTTTATTACTTTATGTGATTTCGTTTGGAAACAAAATAGAGTAGGAAGTTCAAGTTATAATTAATTTTTATTAATAATAATTAATTTGTCTAAAGGTTTAATGAATTTAGTTTAATAATTTTATTTAAATAAAGGAACGATAGATTTTAATGCATGATTTACTTAATTAGGTTTATTTATTAAATTAAAGTGATTATTTAATTATTTAAGGGATTATTTATTACATTAAATAGTTTCTATCCAAATAGAGATTTAATGTTATTTTAATCTATTTTATTAAGGAATATTTATAAACTAATCATATGGGTTGTATTTTTAAAATCATTTGTTTTACTCATTAATGGTTTAAAGTAGTTTTATTAAATTATTTGGATAATAAATTTATAGGTGAATATTTCGTTTAATAAAATAAGTAATTCATCTTTAATTAATAATTTAGATAACGTTTTTTTTATAAGGGGGTCATAACAACCCCTTATCTTCACGATAAATATCTAATAAGGGTATTATCGCTACCTTTGACCAGCGTCGTGCATAGTTGACTTTTGATCAACGATGGTCAAACTATCTTTGTTCGTCTCGATTTTCGAACCAGGTGTTTCCTTCACCCCTTGGAGCATATGTTTTCAATTTCGCACCCTTTAGTGATGGTTGACTTTTTGGTCAAACCTAGTTGACTTTTTGGTCAACTATCGCAATTTGTGTGCATGAGCCTTCCTAAGGGCTTAGCGGGCCCTAGAGATTTTCTTTCATGTATTGCAGAGTATAGTTGACTTTTGGTCAACATTGGTTGACTTTTAGTCAACTATCTCGAGTTGTGTGCTAGTTGAAGCTAGTAACCTTAGGGAAACCTTGTAGCTTGTTTTAGAGTTGTTTGATGAAGTTTGACTTTTGGTCAAACTTGCTCAACCCCTTTGTTTGACCTTTGGACTTTCGTCAGACTCTCCTTTATTATCAGTTGTCTATTTTATCTTTGCACCATTTTGCGTGCACATAGGGTCTTGTACCAAATAGTGTTCTCTCCTTAGTTGCGTTAGTATGATGGTATTGTAGTTGCTCTGTAAGATTTTAGAAAAAAATTATAGTTGTGTTTTGCTCAACTTTTGGGCATGACAGAAGCTGATTTTACTGACAAAAAAAACTCAAAAAATTACATGTTACTGTTGCTAGGGCATCAGATATTTTGCAGGATACATGACAAATCAATGTAAAACCAAGTTCATTTGAAATATTGGTGAGTTTACATAAAAAAAAATAAGAAAGAGATTTTTCCAATAGTTAAATGTTTAGATATCATCAAATCCTTGTGAACAGCTCTGACAATGAGGGTTTATTATCAGTTTTAACAAATTTGGTTGATCCTCTCAATATCTATCATGACCAGCTCACAAAATGGATTCAACACAAAGCTAATTCATTTTAAAACATTACCGAATTACCTTCAATAGATATTAAATCCTTTTGTGTGCAAAAAAATGCCAAAACTAATTAGAAAATATGATTGAGATAACATAGCACAATAAATTTGAACAAAACAATCATTTTACTCTCTGATCTATCAGTAACAATTACATACATTTGTTTGCCTTGACACAAACCATCCTTTTCATTATTACCAGGGATTTTATTTCCCTCAAGCAAGGAAAGTTGGGTGATCTAGGATGTTAATAGATGCCCATGCACAATCCTACATAACGTTTTACTACTACTACTAGTTTTACCTCATCTTTAGCTCGATAGATTTTGTTCTTTCATGCATTGGGGATTCCTTCCATTGACTCAATGAGTTAAACATGTTCGTGTAAGATTATCAAGAACAATTCATCATGTGGACGAGTAAATTTTGGATTTCAAGATCTTCATTTTTCACAGCTACCCTTTTAGTTAGAGAAATGGTTTTCTCCCTTCCACAAGCTTTTCCTTTTGAGATGCTACTATTTCTCTTTCTTCAACTAAGCATTTGGCAGTAGAAAATGGATTCGCTCAATCTCTTCTCTCTTTATCACTTATGTTTTCAATGTTACACTAAGGGCTTTGCTAGAAAAATGAGGACTGTTTATATTCTGACTTAAAGGAAGGATCATGTGCATCCCAATTCCTGTTATAGAAAAAACCTATCTTTGGCTAAATCTCTATTGTGTTGGTCTTGAATTTGGTTTTGGGGACAAACATATACTTCCATTACATCTTACTTTGTAGCACCATCAATACAATTCTATCTTTTCTTTTTTTATTTAATTTGTTAACCATTTTCACTGGTTAGATCTTCTGGTTTAACAATACAAATACTACCATCTCACCTATATGGTATTCTGCATTTGAAGATATTTTTCTATTCCTACAATACCCATCTAAACAATTTCTCTTTTCTTCATCTTTTTCCAGTAACATGGATTCAACAAGTTCTGGAATAGGACTCGTTGTTGATCAGTCATTTGCAGTTCAGCTCCCCTTTCCATGTAATGTTCTATGTGGAGTTGGATTTTGCATGTTACTCTAAAGTTGTAACTTTTGTTTCATTGGATCATTTTTGGCAATTGCTTTCTATAATAGAAACAAGTTGTTTATTTTAAGGAACACCACGTGGAGGTAAGTAAACAACCTAAAAAAAATTGATATTAAATTCTTCATTTTTCTTTGTGGCTCTTACATGATATACATGCAACTTAATTTGCCAATTTATTTCTCAATTGAGTATTTTAATCCTAGATGAAGATAGAGCTACCATGAAAAACATTTTTTTTTGCTAGATTGGTAAAATTGTTGTGTGATAGCTTCTTTGGAAAGTTTCCAACTTTTTATACTTAGCTCTATTTTTGTGGGTAGAAGTTTGACATGAGATTGGTACTAAGTGAAGACATGGTTTCTGATACTATTTTTTGACTATTGCTATCTATTATGACAAAATAATGTTCAACTACATCTTATCCAAGCTGAAAATTCAAGCATCTATCTTTTCCCTATCTATTATATCATTGAAATAGGGAATGGATATATTTGTGTCCATCTTGAAAAGAAGTTGTACAATGAAAAGGCTATCCTTGTATTTTTTATGTCACATCAAGACCTGTTTAAACCAGCTTTTAGTTGTAAGTGGTTGGAAAATATGAGAGATATAGGCTATGCCCAAATATTGAGTTGTTGGTTAAGGTTTGGGGTTCAGATGAGGCAGCTTGTGTCTCTATATATCATCTCAAAATTGATTAATCAAATTTAGTCAAACATTTGTGATACCTTTCGTATTCACTTCTTGAAGACGTTTTCATGAAATAGACCCGAGGCCCACCTACTAAGGCATATAATATATAACTATCAAGAGGTTTCTTGTAATAAATAGTTTAGACCAAGAATCTAGTTGTTGGTATTACAAGGCCAAGCCTAGGTAAAATGTCTTGTAATTGATCATGTAATTGATTAAGTTTTGAGTTGCAAACCCTTGTAAAGGAGGGTTTCAAAACAGTTTTTAAAGAATGGGATCAAACTTACTCCATATTCAATGAATGATCCTCAAAACAAGTTTAAAATGGAGTAAAAACATTGTATTTTAACTTCCAATAGACTTTGGAACCAAATAAATCCAAATACCAGCCAAAATATGCCATTGATCGGAGAAAAATGTGTCTGTTACAAGGAAAAACTTGAAAAATATGCGTCAATCTTCAATTTTTATTCTATGATCTTCATGTCTACCCACCCTTCTAGCTTATTCCCGATGAAAAAAACTTATATAGACTCTCTTTTTTTGTTAGAACCAACCAAGAACTCCTAAACTACCATCAACCACTTTTTTAACAACTTTCTTGCAATTTTTTAAATTTTTGCAACTTTTACTAAAACATGACAAAACTATGTCAAATCAACCTAGGACCTTCTAGAAGCCTTAAAAAGGACCAAAAATGACTTATTGCATCAATTTGAATCTTCATTGGTCATTTTAACATGTTTGACCATAGTTGACCATTCAGGACTTCAAGAGTCACTATGCACCTAATGGATTTCAAAGCCTTACGAATGAGTTCAAATGAGCATAATAGACTTATTCAACCTATAAAACATTAATGGAATGGCCTTGGATGGGACTTGTTACATTTATTTGACCAAGATTGGTCATATTATCTCATTGTTCTCTTGATGCTCCTGCATCAACATGTTCTTAGGCGACAATGACACGTGCTCAATGTAAGTTGTGTAGCCATTATTGAGGAAGGAGAATGATGATCAGTTGGATAGGGTGTTAAATTAAAAAATTGTTTGAGGGGTCGAAGATACATTATATTATGAAGTAACTTGTTAAAGATGTCTTTTTGTCTAATGTTAGGAGAAAAGATTCAAGTTGATCATAAATGCTTGTGACCATAACTGTGGCTTTATCTCATGTTAGGATATAGATTTTCCTAATCCTGATGATGCAAAAAAGAGTGTGATGCAAAAATTTCACACAACTAAATCTAGAAACACTTATGGTCACTAATATGGACTATGGAAATACCATGTCGCTAAGACCCATTTCACTCCTATTGTGAATGTTTCCACAACCCGCAACAAGATTTAGTTATGATAGCAACTAAAACATATGATATGTAATATTAAAGATATAAATTAGTAAGTTCCTCTATGGTGGTAGTTAAATGACTTGCATCAAACTAAGACTTCAAGATATCTGTGCAAGTTTTCTTTGTTGGATAACATTGCAGTCTTGGATAAATGACCTTTATCGGTGTTCCCTATTTGAAAATTGTAAAATTGAAAGAACAATGTTGTCAACTTTGGTATGTCAAATGCCTTAAAAATCTGATTGTCTATTATTTGCTTGTCAATGATCATATAATTATTTAGATTTCAATAGAATGTTTGTAAGAATAAATTATTATATACATCATGTGAAAGGGAAACCAAAAATCATCTGGTGACATTTTCAGGAAATTGGTTAAGTAGAAGATATTTCCATATGCTCTTCAAAGGGGCCTGTTTGGTGACAAGAATACCATTGTGGAAAAATTTAGGCCTAAAAAAGGCTATAAGGCCTTGTCAGCAAGTAAACTAGTCACAACTTCCCAAAATACAAACCACTCTCCAAACTAATAGACTTTTCAACCACCCTTTAAGGTTTCCTATGACATAACTTGAAGTAGACTTCCACTACTTTATGGCAATAGCTTCAAAGGACTGCTAACTCTGATATTTTAGGCCAATTAGGCCTTTATAGTGGCTTCTATGTTTATAAATCTTCACAAAAATTACAACTCCTAACTGTCTTTGTATTTAAAAATACCCTCTTGGTTCCTTAACAACATATAAGAGCCTTGACACATGACATTTTAAGACAAAAAATCCAAAGTAGCAATTGTCAATCAATAACATGATGCTATTTAGGCATTCCAAGGAAATGATCTTGTCATCCTTTACTATAAATTGTTCCACAACATCTCCTATGGATTAAATATCCTTTTTCCATCGTAATCAACATGTTCAAAGCATTCATGACCTTCACTTAAACTCTAGGCACCTTAAATTACTGATTTTGGCTTATAATTGTTGTCTTTTTAGTGACACAAAAATGAATTCAAAGCTTCATTTTTTGGAAAAAAAAAAAATGTGGGAATTTGTTCTAGGCCTTCATTACAACATTCTCAATCAAGCCTAGTCTCATTGTATCATGATTCAATAGTCCAAAAACATAGAAACTTCCAGCATAGTGTCATTAGTACAGTTTTAACACATACACAGTCCCTAGGACATCAATAAAACATAACAAAAACTCCTCATAAAAATCTATGAATTTGGGATATAAAAACATGTATATAAAGGAGATATTTCTCCAAATTATATACCTTTCCACCAACTAGTTTAGGAGGAATGAATTTTTCTTGTCCTTTGATTACCCTAGAGGAGGGTTACAGGTAGTGCATAGAGAGCTTGCAATATCTTCCAAAATAGGGTATGAAAATGAATGAGATCTGATCCAAAAGAAAGATAATGATATTTCAAAACATTCCATACCATTAAAAAATCATTTTGAAACCATATCATGGTATTCTCTTTGAGTGTTACAGTCACAGGCTTATGGAAATACAAAAATAATTGATTTTATTATTCCTCTGATCAATCATTCATAGAATCTTCCTTTTCTCCTCCCTTGATTCAACCTTCCTTACACATATATATAATAAATACATCAAAAAAAACCATCAAACATACTCTAATAGCCTTTTGTATGCTATGACTATTTGGGTTACATATTTTTGGAATTTTTGCTTGATGACAACATTGTAATTTTTTTGACAACTTGATGATATTTTGACAAATGACTCCAAACTCACATAAAACTTTGCAAACATGCTAAAAATGACTCTAAGGAACAAATTATATCATTACCACTCTATTTGGATACATTTGGAGGGTTTGACCACCATAGACCAACTTGGGAGCTTATAGGTGAATCAGTGACAAATTGGTACAAAAGCCTTACAATGTGGCATGAAATGATTGTAAAAGGTCCTTAAAAAAAAGTGAGTGATAAAGTCAATTTCCAAAATTTACATCAATTTTTGACATCACTAAGGCTAGAGGGGCATGATATTCTTGTCTTACCATCGTAGAAATTCAATTGTTGAGCAAGAAAGGAATTAAAACTTTGTGTGGTTCATTCTATGTTAAGGTAACACATTATCATCAAAAGCATTTTTGTATTGTAATTAGGGTTCTTTTCTCTACATAGTAATTTATGTACACCAATTTTTATGACATCATTTGGATACAATTAGTATTTTTATTCTTGCTATCTGATTTGACATATTTTTCTCATCTATTCAAGTTCGAGACAATGTAGGTGCTTGTTCGTGGTGTTGATCTTTTTGAAAGTAGTGTTGCAGAAGTAATTAGTGCTATGATACTTGGGGGAACAATGGATAAGTGGTGCAAAATGAAAGGATAGTTCATGTCAATTCTATTACTTTTATTCAATCACATACAATTTACTTTCTTCTAGCATGAGCATCTTCAATTTACTTTTAGTTTGTCAATTTTGTTTTAATTTTCTATCCACAATTCTTGGCTAGGAACTATTTTCTCCAGTTATTCTTCAGTTTTGATAGTCTTTTCTAAGGTGTGAAACATGTAGCTTTGTGGATTTCTATCGTAGTCTTTCTAATTTTTCTTGGACAAAGAGGTTATTCTAAAGTGTCTTTTTTTTATTTTGTTCCTAATAATAATATAATTGTCTAGTTGGAATGCTTTGTCCAATAAATTTACATATAGCTTTTGGTAATTTTTATCCAGATCTTGTGATAGTGTTTCTAATTGGTTTCTACACAATAGTAGAGTTTAATATTTTTTATCTTCCATTATATTCTACTCAGGGCTCTTTGTTTAATGGACAAGATGGTTATGAAGTCTAGTTTGCAGTAATATCTTATTTGGACCTACTAACATATTTTTTACTATGAAAAGATAGTTCTTGTTGCCTTGACCATGCAATTCATGATTTTAAGAAAAAAATATGAATAACTAGTTTTTCATGAATTAAGTTTTCCTTTTCTTCTCAATTTCAAGAATGCTTACAAAATGTTATCAAAATGTTGATGGCACTGTGTGCTTTTAACTCATATAATACATCTATCATGTCAGGGCATGATTCCTTCAATTGTAGAATCTAGCACCATTATGTACAGAGAATGGAGAAATTTAACATGTACTCTACACCAATATGTGCAGAGAATGGAGAAATTTAGCATCTTTAGGTGCCAATGAAATTGACATTTTTAAAGAGTTTTATGTTCTCATATGAGCAGTTATGCAGAGCAAAATCATATTTTCTATTTACTGGCCCATCAAATTCTCCTACTATTTGAAAGAATTCACAGTGTATTTTGGTTTAGAAAATAATTATCACAATGTATTTACTATCAATATTTTCTTAGGATGCTAAAACCTACGGGTGTTTTAGTTGCATTTTTATATTATATTTAGTTTCTCAAAAAAATTGCACAAATAACTATAATAGAGAATTTATTTATTTATTTTTCATATGGTTATGACAAGGGTTATACATTTAATTGCAAGTGCCTAAATTCTATTTTATTTTGATAATATTAGAGTGTTCTTTTAGAGTTCTCATCCATGAGCTTTGAAAAAAATTAGTACAATGCCATAATAGCCATAGTGATCGAGTAAATTGAAATGAGATTAAAAAAAACAAAAAAACTTAGCCATTTATGACCACTAGTAATGAGGCCATAAAGGACAAAACCCAAAAAAGTACAGTAAAAAGGCCATGTAAAGAAAAGTGGAACACAAGAGATCCCTCTCTTAGGAAAAAGATAACACAGAAGAATTGTGCATGCTCTGCGTTCAAATGGATACTTTTTGGGCAACCCTTGTATATGTTGTTGTCTTGACTAAAGGAGTTGTTCCTTCATACAAAGAGCTATGTTTTAATCTTTGAATGTTGCTCCTTTCTTCATGAAATTGCATGGAGGTTGCTACTCTCTATTTTTTTGCCATTTTACTACCCCTTAGATCAAGAAATTTACATTTTCTTTCATGTATACAATGTGCTGCTTACTATGATGGAACCTATGATTCTTCCTCTTTACATGACAATCATGATTTTTTCCTCATAACATTATTTGACATACTTTGTTTTGAATGATTGTTATAACCATTTACTATCATAACCCTTGAAGTATAGATGGAAAAACTTAAAATCATGTTTAATGGAAAGTACTAGTATACATGGTATGATTATTCTTTAAAGGGTACTAGCTCAATGGAAGAGCACCTACTTTACAAGTAGGAGGACGGTGGTTTGATTCCATCGTACCCTAATATGACTAAATATATGACTAAATTAATGACTTAATATATGACTAAATAAAATTAAATAAATGACTAAATCAAGGACTAAATATATGACTAAAAAATGACTAAATAAATGACTATATAAATGACTAAATCAATGACCAAATAAATGACCAAATAAATGACTAAACAAATCACTAAATAAATGACTAAATCAATGACCAAATAAATGACCAAATAAATGGCTAATAAATGACTAAATAAATGACCCAATCAATGACTAAAATAGTTTAGTCATAAATTTGGTCGTGAGATAAATGACCGACAATAAACTACTAATGGTCACGTGATAAAAATTAGTCATTTATCTACAATTTTGAGTAGTTTATTTAGTCATATATTGTTGTTTTTGTACTAGTGATTAGAATCTCTCAAGGCCCTCGAGTTCCACTACCTTAGAGGACACCATCAACTCATGCATCTCATAGTTCAGAGCACTCTGCACCCATTGATCACTCTACAGCTACACAGGGAAGAATATATCTTGTTGATATTTGCATCACAATGGAGGGCTTGGATAGTTTTGAGGAGTAGTTACAACGATTGAGACAGACCACTGCTAACACTGACATGGATTTATTTGTGGATCTTCTACTTCATCTTGACTTTGACTCTACACCACTCCCTTCTCAGCTACACTCTCCATTACGCTCCTCATTAGAGAGGATTGGTACCAGAGATGATGCATGTGATGGTGTTTCTGTAGATGATGTGATGGTGCACGCTAATGATCCTCTTTCTCCTGAGACCCATGTATAAATTTAATTTTCAATTTATTTATAGTCAATAAATTGATTACATAGTTGCACGTACTAATGCTCATGTACATCTATATTCTATATACAATATTTGTAGGCACAGTTGCATGAGCATACTACATCTAGCATGGAATCAGAGCATGTATGCGCGAGAGATTCAGTAGAGGTGACACATACTATTGCTCATGTAGGTTTTAAATATACTTGAGTTTAAATTCATGTGTTAATATATTTCAAATACACTGTATATAATTATAATACATGAATGTACATATATATTTGACAAGTTTTTGTACTAAATTTGTAGGGGTCTATTGCTGCTTCACATGTAGAGGATTCTCGTGACACTTGGTCAGAGGGTTGCTCTATTCATATGCGACTTGATCAGTATAGGATACCTTAGGACATTTGTTGCATGCATATTTGATTTATGCTCTGAACATTTCACATATGTTTGACATTTATATATTCTAAACCTAGATGCATAGATGATTTATGTGTTTATGATCTTTGGTTACAGTTAGATAGTTATATGATTTGATTTGATTATGGTTAGACAGTTGTACACTCAAAATGTGCACTTCTCTAAGTCATTACTTCCAAGGGCATCCATGGATTGGAAACCTTGAGAAAGTGACCTAGAGCTCCCTATGCATGGAGTCACAAGGGTGTTTAGAATGCTCTCGGCTAGAGCTATTAAGCCTATAACCTTGCTAATAAACCATGCAATGGGAGATTCAAAGAAGCAAGGGCGAGAATGCCAATATCTTCAAGAATCTAATTAAGCTATGTGAAGTAAGCTAGAACTTGAAAGGAAACTAAGCTAAGAATGCAATGAAAGAAACTAAAATGCAATGAAAGAAAGTAGAATGCAATGAAAGAAACTAGAATGCAACAAGCTCTCCAAAGCTCCAAAATCTCCAAGAAAACCTGTAGCACAACATTAGCATCAAGAGTGGGATCCTTTGAATGAGAAAAGAGCTCTCCTTTTAAAGATAAATGGACCATGGAGATTAAGAGGCAAAAGATTTAATCAAGGGTGGAGTTTGAAAGTGGGAGCAATCCATGTGCACAAGTCTCCTCCAATGAGAAAGAAGTGTTGACTTTTGAGCCTCATGTGAGACAAAAAGGCCTTTTCTTCTTTTTATAAAATAAGAATAATGCTTTATTTGTGCAACTTAGGATAAGAGGAAAGTGGGGGCTTTTTATTTAATAAAAGTGGAGGGAATTCCTTTTAATTAAATAAAGACTTAGGATAAAATGGTTAGCCCATAGAATATAATCGAATAAATGATAGAATTAGGATTTGATCAAGGAAATTGATTTGATTTAAAATATTGATTTAAAATATTGATTCAGGAAATTGATAAATTGAAGAATGGGGCCCAAAGTCTAGGCGACCATTTTAGGGTGCATACATTTGTCCCTCTTTAACTAATGTGAAATCGATTTGGGATCACATGTAGTCAAAGAATGAAGTTAAAATGTGAGATCAATTTGGGATCACAAAACAACCCAGACGTGTGTCCGATGGATGGGAACACATCAGGACAAAGATAAGATGATTGAAAAAGATGAGGCCAACAACCTTGTAAATAGGTAATTGTCAAGTCTGAGATAAGAGATAAGAATCTCAAGCAAGGTTTGATAAAACTAAATCAAGGATTAAAGTTTGATAGGTATTGCCCCCTTAGAATCGAAAGCAAAATCATGTAAAGGAGAAATAGGAAATTGATAAATTTGATCAAATCACTATAAATCATAATCAAAGATGAAAGATGATAGAATAACCATCAAGCAGTGAAGATATGCCCCAGTTTGACTAGGTTTGGCTGAGAAAGATATAGGATAAAGATGAAGTCAAAACCTCAGAGAGACAAAGTGAATAAAAATGAATGAGAGACTAGAAGGTTGAGAGAGATGGGGATGAAGAAATGAAGGTGCCCCAATGAAGATCGAAGGATTAGGCCTCAAATGGTCAGCCAACTATGCAGAAGAAGGAGAAATTTTGAAATGTGATTTGGACTATCAAGATGAACTCAGATTTTGATTTCAATCTCGAAAATGGATCTAGGACATTGACATTAGCTAGGGGTGCAATTTTCATGAAATTTTGAGATGTTTTGAAAATTGGTCAAAAATTCAAAATGCTATATAAGGGGTAAAAAGGTCATTTTCAAATTCATTTGTCTTATTGTGATTTTGAGAACTTTGAGAGATCAGAGAGAGATTATGGCTCAACAAGCAGTGATTCTCATCCATAAACATCGATTCGAGCATGGTGGGTTGCACAACCGGCCTCCTCAGTATGGTGCCTTGGTAAATTTTCAAAAAAACTAGCCTTTTGAGTCATTTAATGCATTTAAAATATGTTTTTTAATATTTCAAATTATACTAATGGGAAATATCGTATGATAGTTTTAAAGTATTGCACACATGTTGGAGATTGTATCATGTGATAGTTCATTAACTAAGAAAGTATTGCACGGTCGTTCGAGAAAGTATCACACGATGCTGGATGAAATGTCATGCGATATAGGGAAAACTATCGCACAAAGCAATAGTATCGCACCACTATGTAACAAACTATTGCATGATATAATTTCAACAAAAAGTATCGCAAGGGTATAATAAGAAGTATCATATGGTTTTAATTTGAACAAAATAACATGGGTACAGACAATTTTTGCGTTTGAAATTACTTGTACTAATTTTAGTCATCCATCATGATATGTTTTGACATCTAGTTTGCGGGTTTATGGCTTGCAGGAGGCTTTTTCAGTGCTCACCATCAGAGCACCAAGGGTAGTCGGGCTACGCTATGTGTGGGATCTAGATGATCCTGGGAGGGATGACCTGATTAGTATGGGATTCAAGTACCTGTTGGATATGCCCCATATACGGGCAAACCACGGGTTGCTGACAACTTTGGCAGAGAGGTGGCATAGTGAGCATAACACCTTCCATCTGTCAACTGGAGAGGCCTTGATTACATTAGAGGACATCTAACGGATCCTACGTATACCCAGCAATGGAGATCCGGTGAGTATAATCATGTTCATAGATGTTCATTAATGTAATATTTCCATATGATGAAAACTGGCATGATTTTTTGTTGACACAAGTATACTATGATTAGACTCCTATAGATGGGAGACAATCCATTCAGAATCTTTTCCAAGATGTGACCATCATTAACAGGCATCTCAGCTGGGACTGGATGATAGAGGAGTATGGTCAGGATTACTTGGTGGTGTGCATTGTGTGCTCCATAGTAGCATAGGCCTTGATCACCGACAGGAGCCAGAGAGGGTTCCCACTAGGCTGGGGTAGGTTGGTAGTAGATTTGGTAGCACACCCTAGATGGATGGCATGGGGTCCAACCATCCTAGCAGACATGTACCATGAGCTACATGAGATTGTATACAGGGATGACAAATCTTGGGCATGCGGAGCCATCCTGGCTTAGTTATGGGCGTGGGAGCACATAGTCATTATGCGACCACACGTACAACCTCAGGAGTGGAGATGCCCCTATATCTATAGGTATATAGGATTCATGAGCCAACCTCATAGTGGTGATCTTACATATTATAGGAGGCTACTAGATGAGATTACAACCTTTGAGTGGAGGCCATCTAGGTAATGTGAATAGTGGAGCGACAGAGATCGTGAGTTCGGGTATATGATGTGCAGCTAGCCACTACTAGGTCGACATGCAGAGATTGTTGAGTGCTTTTTTATCTCTTGGGTATGGAGGTAGTTCAGTTGCCAACAGAGGGTACCCATGGAGACTACCACATATACCAAGGTCAAGGAGGATGAGGGATTGGGGTGGTTGCCGATGCTGGACTACCAGCAGGAAGCATAGGAGATTATAGGTTTGTGGAGAGAGCCATGGGATTACCTACCTGACATGGCTGATGTAGGTGTAGATGCAGCATACAGAGCAGAGTGCCGGAGATGACCATTTCCTAGGTTCATGATACCAGATGCACAGCTAGAGGCATCTGATGGGGATGATGATGATGGGGGAGACAGAGGAGGGGGAGGAGGGAGGAGAGCAGTAGGATAGGGATCTCGATCTAGTGGCCAGAGATAGTCACAAAGATAGGTATCGGATGATGATGAGGAGGCGAGACCATCACCTCACCGACGGGTGGATGTAGGGCAGGAGTAGCTTGTGAATAAGGGAGGGGAGGATCTTTGTGCTAGGGTGTAGGCCTTGGAGGCTGAGGTACAATAGCTGAGGACCACCATTGCCATCCGGGATCAGTAGCTACTAGATGCACAATCTGAGATAGAGCGGCGAGAGAGAGCAGCACGAGAGGATGTCGCAAAGATCCAGAGAGAGGCGGCACAGACAACCTATTACCATGGGTTATTGTTAAAATAATAACCAAAATACGAGAGACAAGAAATTGTTTAACACTTTGAGCTAGGAATAAGGATATTTACCATGAATAAACCCAATACTAGGAGCATTCACCAAAGAAAGAAGCAACAAGGAGACAAGATTTTGAAGGGGAAAAGCATAAAAAAACCCCTGTGAATTAATGAAAGTGGCAACAAATGCCTAAGAATGAGAGAGAGTGTGTGAAAGCAATGCTCATACAATAATTGAGAAGAGGAAGAAATCTCATGAGAAATGAGAGAGGAGAGCCATCTCTAAATAGAGATGTGAGAAAGGAGTTACATTGTAACTCCCAATCCTATGTATGCCACATTTCGCTAGTGTGTGAGACAAGTGTAGGATTCTTCATAAGGAGGAATATCTATTTTCCTTAATAAAGGAAATTACAAAATGACATGTCCTCCCACTTGGACTAGAGGACAAAAATACATTAGTATACCTTGGTTTATCCTTTTAAATACATAAATACCAAGGAAAGATTAAATTCTAACACCCCCCTTTAATCTTTACTTGGGGTAATTACATCAATAGGTATCAAACCCAAATGTTTACAATGAATTTGAGATGTTTCTTTAGAAAGAATCTTCACTAAGATGTCTTTGGCTTGATCATCTTGCATGTCTTCAACTTGCGCTTTGGAGCTTGAATGGTGCATAGGAGCTTGAATAGCATGTTGAGGAGAGCCCAAATCTTTAAGAGACCATTGAGATTCTTGAGATGCAGTTATGCAGTTTGTATATTCATTTCCATTAAAAAATAGAGGTGGAGCATAATCAATACTTGAGCCTGCAAAAAGGCAAAAACCACTAGTAGAGTGCCCATCATTGGGATCACCTAGTGCTGAATTAGTAATACTTTGGAAAAAATTATATTGTGAACCATGGGTCAAAGAATCATAAAAGCAATCTTCAGGTGCATAAACCAAATTTGTAACATGTTCATGAGTCATAGAATCATAAATGCAATCTTTAGTTGCATAAGACAAATCTGTAGTGTTTTCATCATAATATGAAGCATTAATAGGAGAGTTAATATAAGCATCATTATCATTAACCTCCACAACAAGCATAGGATTAGTACTATCATCATGAATGTCATCTTGAGTAATAAACATATCTTGCAAAGTAGCATTAAGAAAGGTAGATATAATTTTATCTTCTTGGTCAAACATATCATCAACAAGAGAGTAAGGAGGAGTAAACAGATTATTACCATCATTAGCAACATCACTGCTACTACTAGAAGGAACAAAGTCATTAGGAGTATAATTACTATCATTTAGCTCATCATTATCCTTTTGAAGAGTATCAATATTATCCTTAATGTTAGGAGGAGAAACATAAATATGCTTATCTTTCAAATAAGGAACATAAAGCACATCATGTAATTTACCATTTGGAAAAGAAATATTACTAGTTCCTTCAACTTGACAACAATAATTATCAGCTAAAGAAACAAGAATATGCATAGAATTAGGTTGCAAAGAATCCAAGACTTCCTTATGGGATTGAACATGTTGAGATGCATTACTATCAATATTCCATTTAGGTGGTTTAGAAGCATTAAAACTAATAGTGAAAGCAGAATGAGATTGATTTCCATTAGGTTTTCCATTTGAGTAATTTTGAGAATTACGTTGATCATCTTTTTGTTTCTTAAAATAGTTATGAACTAAGTGATCATCTTTACCGCAATAGGTGCAATGAGGCCTATTTGACTAATTATTACTATGATAGTTATTGGAAGGCCTAGAATTATTAGTATTGTTAGATCTTTGATAATTTTGATTATTATTTGAATTATTAGTATTGTTAGGTCTTTGATAATTTTGATTAGTGTTAGAAGATCTATTATTATTATGAGATTGAGAGACATATGCATGTTCATGAGTTTTAAGAATGCCAAACTGAATCAATTTAGCTTCCTCTTGACACAACATATTTTGAAAAATAACATAAGTGAGTTGAGATGCTAAAGAAGGAATAGCTAACTGAGAATAAATATTAGTGATAAATTATTGAAATTGTCTAGGCAAACATTTACGAATGATTATATGGATTATCCTTAAATCAGATAGATTAACTTGTAAACCAGTTTGTAAAATTTTAAGTGAATCAAACTTAAGAAAGAAGTCATCAACAAAGTTGAAATCAGTATACCTGAGGTCTTCAAGCTGGTCTTGAAGCTGGATTTTTTGAGTTTCATCTGCACTATCATAGGTATTTTTCAGGATGTCCCAAGCCTGATGGGCTTCTGTACAAGTGGAAATGAGGACATACAATTTAGGACTTAGGGAAATTCCAATTAAGCCAAGTGCTTCCTCATTTTTAGTCTGCCAAGTAGCTTGGTTAGCTTGAGAAGCAGTGGTTGTAGGTTTAGAACTGGCATTAGTAGCAATGTCTAAAAGATGATGAAATCTAAAGATGAAGGTCATGTGAGTTTTCCAAGCATGATAATTAGTACTGGTTAATTTTATTTCTGGCATTAGGGTAGTCATGATAAAAAAAGAAATTTAACGTAAAGAACAGCTAAACTTGAAATGAAAACTTTAACAGAACTGAAACAAAGAGCATGAAAGAACAAGTTTTAAACTAATTGTTCTTGCAAGCAATAGCAGAAAGCTATAACAACTTTTGCCACGGAGTCATGCAAGGAAAAAAACAATAGCTAAAAAATTGAAACTAAAAGGACTAAAAGGAAATTAACAGATCTCGGTTACGCTGTTATTGATTAACAGATAATGACAAGAGCAAAAGGAAAATACAGAAAAAAATGAATTTGCAAGGAAACGTTAGCCAAAGCTGGTAAATATAATAAAAATTAAATCTAATTTAAAAACTTAATTGATAACTTGAGATAAAAAAGAAATGGATCTAAATTTGATTGAGCAAGTGTTAAAAGAACGACTGAAAAGAACTAAGAGGAACAACGGAGCTAAAAGGAAACAACAAACCCTGCAAAAAATGTTAGTAACTAAATTAAATCTAAAAAAAGACTTAACACAAGAGCTAAAACCTATTTAGAGACACTATCAGATTGAAAAAAAAACTATAGTTATTAGGTTAGAACAAAATCGTCGAAATTTTTTTAATATAACACAAATAAAACCTTATTAATGAAGACTAAAGCTAAATCTAAATTGAATGAAATACACCAACTTATAAAAAAACCTCTTAGTTTAAAATAATTAAATATTAAAAAAATTCTCTAAATTTAAATTAAAAAAAATATAAAAACTTAAATTAATACTTAAAAAAATTAAATCTTTTTTTAAAAAAATAATATTAACTCTCACATAATTTTAATTCTTTTTTTAAAAAAAACTTTTCTTTATCAAATAAACTCTAAAATTTTAACAAAAGTTTTTTCCTTATATTTAAAAAACTAGAAATAAGAACTGTTACGCATGAAGCCTTTAAAATAATTTAAGTATAAAACTAATATCCTTCAAAAAGATTGCATAAATATCTATTGAAAGATTTAACTTGGGAAATGAAGTTATTAAAAGTGGAAGACTCACTAAAGAAAATAAACTAAAATTGATTTTCTACGAGAGGAAGAAGATAGAATAAAATGAAAATCTTTTAAATTACTGTATTGAACAGAGGGATTAAATTGCCAAAATGAACCAATCTAAGATTTAGTAGAACCCGTACATGCAAATATAAACCCCTCTTTACGAATCAATAATAAGCCAAATCACTACATCTAAATCTACGAATATTAATAAACTTGAATATGAGAACCAAAAGATTTTTTTGCTTAATGCAAAATATACATTAATCAAAACCACCAAACGCAATGCAGAGACAAAAGAATGCAAACGCAAATGAAGAGAACGGAACTTAAAATAAAGTCAAAATTGAAGATAATGAAACTAACATATAAGCCAGAGAAGAACTAAAGAACAAAAAACAAAGACTTTAAAATAACCTATGCAGAACAACAAGAGGCTGTCGGACAAGAGCAGCAGTCCACCAAGAGAAGCAACCCACACATGCACCAAGAGTAGCGGTCCACGCACATAAAGCACACGAGGCCGCAAACAATTAACCAGAATATCAAGCGACCTATTACAAAGGCAGTTGAACTAGATGTTGCCTCTGCTGATATTATTGCATGCACGGATATGAAACAAAAAAAGAAAACACAACCAGATAACACGTCTATTAACCTTCTCTAATCTAGATTCATATGCACATGCATAAAGATCAGTAATCTAAACAAAAAATAATAAATTCTTTCAGAAAAACACCTTTGCAATCTCTCAAATAGCGGCACAAACTTTCAAAAAAATGATTGAGGACAACAAAGATAAAGAAAAAGAACGTTCAGCTATGATAATAATATTCAAAATGATGAACTCTATAACATGCCAGAGAGGGATTAGATGCAAGACAAGGGTTTTCTCGATGATAGCAATGATCTAATGCAAGCGTGGTTTTGAGAATGGAACACAAGGAGCAGAGAGAGTAAACTTAATCTTACTACACTTAAATTTTAAAAAAAAACCCCACAAAAAACTTTCAAACCAATCAAGCAAACATCGGTGGTTATCTCCTTTCACCAAAGCAATAAATGCATGCAATATACGCATGCACTAAATGGCGATAATAAACCACAATATACACATGAACTTAAACTGGAACAAGAGAATAAGATAAAACTTGAATAAAGATCTGAAACAAGAAACAAAGACCAAATAACATGCAGCGACTAAAAAATAGAGGAACTTGAGCAAGAGATTCTACTGTTAGAATAAAACATATGTGAAAGTTAATATGGCGCACTAGATCCAATAATGAAACAGCGACAATGTAACTGAGAAATGAAACTAAATCTAAGGTATACCAGGCATGCAAACGGAGCTAAATCTAATGCTCGCTGCCTTTTCAAATGTGATAAAATTTTGGGTGAATAATTTTTCTAATACAATGTGCAGTACGAAAATAGCAACATATAATGATAGATTGCAAAAAAAAATGCATGCATAGAAGGGACTAGAAAATGCAGAACTCTTAACAAAGCAATGATTTAAAAAATGGTCTCTGAGATGCAAAGAAAAGATACTAATTATTGACGTTCTTTTAATCTTAGAAATTTGAAAAGGAGATGCTATTGATGCAGCACCCGAGAATAGAAACAAAAGAATTACAGATATGCAGAATAGTTATGAACCTAAAGTAGAAAAGGAATATATTATAAAACTTTTAAAACTTTTAAAATTATAAAATAGAATTATAATAATATAAGTTTTTTTAAAATTCTTTTAAGGTTATGGTATATTTATAGTCTTATATTTGACTATAGAAAATTTGATAAGTATTATATTTATCAAACCTGCACAAAACTAAATAAGATTAATATAACAAAATATTGAGATTTTGAAAACAAAGAATTGGAATGCTAAATGTTAGTAATAAAGTAACCAACTAAATAAAACGGGTTTGGCGGTAAACCAGCTAAACCCAAAAAAAAAAAAAAAAATTCTCTTAACCAGATTAGTAAAAAAAGTAAAGAACTCTATCAAGAGTTTCCAATTTGGAGTGCTCCAAGATATGGTAGCTCCTTCACCTGCACACTC
The DNA here is from genome assembly GCA_027943335.1 of Chamaecyparis obtusa. NCBI lineage: Eukaryota > Viridiplantae > Streptophyta > Pinopsida > Cupressales > Cupressaceae > Chamaecyparis > Chamaecyparis obtusa. The sequence goes on from BSBK01007138.1 coordinate 112,632, forward strand.
AATAAACGACTAAACCAACCTGCTCTGATACCATGTTAAAATAATAACCAAAATACGAGAGACAGGAAATTGTTTAACACTTTGAGCTAGGAATAAGGAGATTTACCATAAATAAACCCAATACTAGGAGCATTCACCAAAGAAAGAAGCAACAAGGAGACAAGATTTTGAAGGGGAAAAGCATAAAAAAAACCCTTGTGAATTAATGAAAGTGGCAACAAATTCCTAAGAATGAGAGAGAGAGAGTGAGAGCAATGCTCATACAATAATTGAGAAGAGGAAGAAATCTCATGAGAAATGAGAGAGGAGAGCTATCTCTAAATAGAGATGTGAGAAAGGAGTTACATTGTAACTCCCAACCTTGTGTATGCCACATTTCACTAGTGTGTGAGACAAGTGTAGGATTCCTCATAAGGAGGAATATCTATTTTCCTTAATAAAGGAAATTACAAAATGACATGTCCTCCCACTTGGACTAGAGGACAAAAATACATTAGGATACCTTGGTTTATCTTTTTAAATACATAAATACCAAGGAAAGATTAAATTCTAACAGTTATAAATAGTAGTTGTACCTCAGGGACAGAGGGCACCACTATACTTTAAGAGGGCAGGTAGATCAGATATGGTAGGTGATATGATGGGGCCACAGCCTCCACCACCACTAGCTCCACATGATGGGGCGAGTCAGTCCTAGGTCTAGGGTTTAGATGTACAGTTGTATCTTGAGACTTTGATCTAGATTTTGGGATCTCACATTGTACTTGTATCATTGATTTATATATGAGACAACTAGATTTATGATGTATCTTGTGTATTTGTCTCACTTGTGATGGATGTTTTAGTATTATTGTCTTGTTATATTGCTCAAATGTATGATATATGTTTATGTATGATCATGTATAGTCTCTCTCATAGATGTATGTTTAGTTCTCATGTTTATGATATAGACTCATGTTTCTGAAAATGATCTCTTTATGATATAGATATGATGATAAGATGAACCCCTTGTGATGATAGGAAAAGGATGTGATGTGAAAGACAAGGAGCAAAAGACATGATCGAGAAGAAGCGAAAGGTGAGTGTAGTTGACCGCCAAGTCTGTGAAAGATGAAAGGAGAGCTCTTTCCATATGCAAGATGCAAAACTAAACTAACATGAACTTAAGAATGCAAGCTACTATGAAAAGTGGTTTACTTGCAAGGTTACAAAAGCCATTAGACTCTAATAATCATCATCGAGCTTTATTGGTAGTGTCACAAGATCATACAATACATACTAGTATGACTATGGGTATATGAATATGATCTGTATCAGATAGATATGTGGGAATCCCACCTAAGCATCAAAGACATGAAGGTCAAGATGACTAGTGCAGTGAGGTTCCCTATATTTAGTATAGCAAGATTATGCTCACATCAAGACACAAGGAAGTCAAGATGACTATAAGCATGCACTTGTGGAAAATAGTCAAGGATAATACAATGTAGATCCTAATGTCAAGTGGAACAATCATAAATTCTCATGATAGTTAAGATCAACAAAATATACCCACAAGAAGAAAACAAATAAAACATGTCCTCGTGCCCCTATTCTTCTAGTCATGCATCATCGAAAACTATTAGGGAGAGAACACTCATCAAAGAAATCATCATAGACAACACACAAAGAAATAAAGTCAAACAAGTCTCAGTGAGTCAAGTGTTTAAGTGCGTGTGTGTAAGTCATAGAGTCAAACTTTGAGTATCACATCTGCCAGTGGAACATATCATATCATTCTAGACTACAGGTAGGATATCTGATAGGATCAGGGAGCTGCTCTCCATCTTCAGTAGATAATAAATAAGCACATGTCCCAAAAGTTGTAGTAATGATGTAAGGTCTAAGCCAATTACATTCAAATTTACCCTTTTGATCTCTATGTTGTTGGTTATTAGGATTTTCACGTAGGACAAGATCTCCTACTTGGAATTCTCTAGGGTGAACCTTTTTGTTGAAGGCCTTGGACATGCGCTTTTGATAGACCCTCATATGGTCAAATGATGCTTGTCATTTCTCATCTAGAAGTTCTAACTCTTGGAGTCTCATGGCATGGTAGTCTTTATCTGTAACTAGACCTTTGAGGGAAACTCTAAGTGAAGGAATCTCAACCTCCAAAGGTAACACTGCTTTGGCACCATATGTAAGGGCAAAAGGAGTAGCCCCAGTAGGAGTACGAATACTCATTCTATAAGCCCATAAAGCCAAATTTATCTGTAAATGCCAATCTCTACCATTCTTATGAACTGTTCGATGTAGGATTTTAAGAATGGTTTTATTTGAAGCCTCTGCTTGACCATTTCCTTGCGGGAAGTAAATGGAGGACCAATGTTGTTTAATCTTGAATTTATGGCAAAGTTGTTTAAGCTCCTTATTTTTTAACTAACTTCCATTGTTAGTGATAATATCAGAAGGCACACCATATCAACAGATGATATGGTTCAAGATGAATAGAGAAACTATCTTGCCTGAGGCAATAGAAAGTGGAACAACCTCTACCCATTTAGTAAAGTAGTCAGTAGCAGTGATGATAAATTTGTGTCCACCTAATGAGTTGGGATGAATCTGCCCAATGAGGTCAAAGGCCCAGTGCTGAAATGGCCAATGAGATATAGAAGAAATAAGCTCCCTACCTGGAGCATGTATCAAGTGACCATGTTTTTGACACTTTTCACATGACTTTGCAAAAGCTACTACATCCATCTACATTGTAGGCCAATAGTACCCCACCGTAAGAAACCTTTGGGCCATGGAAAGACCATTGGAATGTCCCCCACATATGCCCTCATGAATGTCAACTAACGCTTGATCGGATTCTTCCTTTTCTAGGCATCTAAGAAGTGTCCCATCTAGACCCCTCCTATACAAATCACCAAAGATAAGGGAATGGCGAGAGGCATTTTGGGTAAGGTTTCTTCATTTAGAGCGGTTAAAGGTGTCAGGGATAATGCCATCATGAAGGTATGAGTAGATGGCACCATATCGGGATGAGTCATGACCAACAAGGGTACAAATGACATGGCTTTCTTGGGAGTCATATAGGGTAATGTAGCTCTTCCACTAGGAATTTGAATCTGGACTCATGCTGCTCTAACTGAAGGAGTGAAGCCAGTGTAGCCATAGCATCAACTGCTTTGTTTTCTACTCTACGGATTTGCTGAAATGTGATGAATGTGAAATACCATCTCAATGAATCAACCATTTTCTTATAAGGTACCAGTTTCTCATCTTTTGTTTGATATTCTTCATTAACTTCGTTGACTATTAGCTGTGAATCCCCATAGATGTGCAACTCTATGATTCTCCATTCTATGGCCATCTTGAGCCCATTTTTAAAGGCTTCATACTCAACAATGTTGTTTGTACATGGAAACAATAACTTGTAAGACTTAGGGATCGTGTACCCATGAGGAGAAACAAACAACACACTAGCTCCTGAGCCATTTTGCATGAAAGAGCCATCAAAGAACATCTTCCATGTTCTCTCAGTCATGTACATGAGGTGCTCATCTGGAAAGGAAACTTGAATAGGCACACTATCCTAAATTGGGAAATCAGCCAATTGATCTGCAATGGCTTGTCCTTTTATAGCTTTATGCTCAACGTACTCTATGTCAAATTCTAAAAGAATCATCATCCATTTAGCAAGCCTACCTGTGACGGAAGCCTTACCGAGAAAATACTTGACAGGATCAATTTTTGCTATGAGGTGTATTGTGTGTGCAAGCATGTAATGTCACAAATTTTGGGAAGCAAACACCACTACAAGGAAAGATTTTTCAATACTAGTGTAATTAACCTCATATAAAACAAGCATACGATTGATGTAATATATGGCTCTTTCTTTCCCATTTTCATCAAGTTGAGCTAGTAATGCCCCCAAGGAAGATTATGTTGTTGAAACATATAGTATAAGTGGTTTTCCTGGGATAGGAGGCATTAAAATAGGAGGATTTTCCGAGTATTATTTTATTTGGTCCATACTCTTTTGACAATCCTCATTCCAGATACATTTAACTCCCTTATGCAAGTTCTTATTGAGAGATTGGGCTCTATCTGCTAGCTATGAAATGAACCTCCTTATAGATTGAAGACATCCTTGAAGACTCCTCATTTGACTAATGTTTTTAGGAGGTGGCATATCCATGATTGCTTGGACTTTTTCAAGGTCTAACTCTATTCCTTTTGCTGAAATAATGAATCCTAGAAGTTTTCCAGAGGTGACCCCAAATGCACACTTCTTAGGATTTAACCTTAATTGAAACTATTCCATACGATCTAGAATGACTTCCAAATCACCTAAGTGTGTGTCTCTTTTCTTAGATTTGGCCAAGGTATCATCCACATAATCTTCCATGTTCTTATGCATCATGTCATGAAAAATAGTGGTCATAGCTCATTGATAGGTGGCTCCTGCATTTTTTAATCCAAAAGGCATGACATTGCAACAATAGGTACCCCATGCACAAGTGAATGTAGTCTTTTCTTGGTCCTCAAGAGCTATCTTGATCTGATTATATCCAGAAAAACCAGCCATCAATGAATAGATCTCATAACCCGCGGTCATGTCCACTATCATGTCTATGTTTGGGAGTGGAAAATCATCCTTTGGGCATGCTCTATTGAGATCTCTAAAGTCTATGAAGATTCAAATTAATTTTTCATCTTTAGAAACTGGGACAATATTTGAGATCCATTCAGCATAGTCAATCACTGTTATGAATCCTACACTAAGGAGTTTTTCTAATTCTTCTTTGACTAGAAGAGCTATGTGTGGATACATTTTTCTCAATTTTTGTTTAACTGGTTTTACACCTAGAGCTATGGACAAATGATGCATAATAATATTAGTGTCCAACCCTGGAATATCTGAGTAAGTCCAAGAAAAATTAATCTTCTTCCTCTGTAAGAACTTGGTGTATGCTTCCCTTTCTTGTGTTGACAAGGACTGAGCCAAGTGAACTATCTGTGGAGCCTCATCTATACCCAAGTTGACTGCTTGTGTTGGCTGAACAAGCACTGAAGATCTATCTTGAAAGTAACTTGGGAGATGATCAAGTACCTCATCCTTAGGCACCTCGGAGAGGTTTTCACCCTTGGATACATCATTTACTTTTACTATTTTTGGTTCTGACACCGCCACATAGTGGTTTTCACCATCAGAACTCTTATTCTTTTTTCCTTTTCTTTTTATTTTATAATTGAGGTACTTGATGTCTAGCTCTATCATGCTTGTAGTTGGTTCACAGGTGGAAGAGACTATGGGTTCAATTGCATTGAGGTAACAGGTTATCTCATAGTCATTCTAGAATGTTAAGAGCTCAGGCTCCTGATAACGTTGAGACCAATCAATGAGATGAGGATTAGCAAGGGGTAAGTCAATGACTGGTTCAAGGTTGTGGATATGAATGGAATTATCTCTGGTGACCGAAGAGTCAGAGTCTGTCAAGTATCCCTCTAAGTTACCCAAATCAAGATTCATCCTACCAAGTGAAGAATCATCCACTAAAGTGACTTGTGGATTCAAATCCACAAATGCTACACATGACTCATTAGCTACATTGGGATGAGAACTATAAGTATGGACAACATCAACATCCATGTCGACTGTGGAAGAATCAGATAGAGATTCCCATTCATACTCGTGTGAATCTGTATTAGAATCTCGACTGGGATGTTTACACCATGCATGTTTTCAATGTCTTGATGTGGAGGCTCTAATGTCACCAAGGGTAACACCTTCTTGAACACCATTCATGTATTGATGTTCTTGGACAAGATCTTCAACATCAGATTCTTCTTGTTCTAGGCTTGAAACTGTTGCACAGGCAACTGGATTGTCTGAATCTCCCCAAAGGAGATTGGTGGAAGGGACCCCATCTTCACACATATCCTATTGATTTGTCAAATTTGGCATATATTTTGGCTCATCTTCACTATCCAACTCATCAGCGATAGGAGCAGTTTTCTTGTCATGATTTGCAAATCCTAGGCCAACCGTCTTCTTAGAGTTGCATCTAAAAAGAGCATAATCGAGAGGTTCAGCCCTAGCATCCAATCTGTGACTAAGAGGGCCATGTCCTAGATAGCCCATTTTTTTGACAAAATTATACCCTCTTCCATAAGCCTTAGGAGAGGGAGAGAAGTTCTCATTATGCATGTATTTATCTTATCTATAAATCCAGTCTTTAACAGCCACCTCTTCTTTCTCATCTTGGATAGGGACTGAGGACTCTACAAATGTGCCAAATAAGGTCATGGCTGAAGAGGAGTGTTTCATCTCTTGTGAAGGCTTACCATAGGACCTAGGTGAAACTGGAATTTTTGTAAAGGAGTCAATTTGATACCCCCCCATACCAAGGTCCATTGACTTGAAATTATCTTTGCATTGTGCTAGAGTTGCATTGAAATCCTCTTCTTCTCTGTTGAGGGGAACATGAGTCCCTACTGAAATGGAGTTGACAGATAAGATGCTATCCCTAGGTATATAAATTTCTACTCCATTGTAGGGGAACTTAACACACTGGTGGTAGGTGGATGGCACTATTTGCATCTCATGGATCCAAGGTCTACCAAGCAATATGTTGTATGCAAGAGGACCAACATCAACAATTTGAAACAAAATGCCTTTCTCAATGGGGCCAATCCTAACAAGAAGAATAGCCAACCCCTTGGAACTTCTTTCTGCATCATCATAGGCTTTTATGGTAATCTTCTTTCTAGCATCTATGACTTCCTCTGAATAACCCAATGTTTTTAAAAGACTTAAAGAACAAATATTGAGCCCAACACCCCCATCTATTAACACACACCTGACACAGGTTTTGTGGATCATGACTTTGATATGAAGGGCAAGATTATGCGGATGGCTCAAACCTTTATCATCATCATCTAAAAAAGTAAGGTAGTGTGGGTGAGATTATGTGGATGGCTCAAACCTTTACCATGTTTTGGAATTGATCGACATCTATGTTGGTAGGAACATTTGTTGTGCGCAAGGCATCCTCAAGGACACATTTATGTCTTGGGGACAACTCTAAAAGCTCAAAGATTGAAATCTAAGCCATGGTTCTCTGCAATTAGTCAACAAGATTATAACTCATTTTGGGATCAACTGCTGATTTTGTGGTGACATTCTTGGATGCCACTTGCTTTGGTTTACTGGATGGATTGGAACTAGGTCCTTTAATAACCATAGGACCTTGACTTCTCATGATAGCATTAAGAGCTTGGGATGACCTTCTAGAGTGAGGACCCCTTAGTACCACCACAGGTTCTTCATCAAAGATAGGAGGAGAGTCCACATCATAACCATAGGGATCCTTGCTCCTCATCATGTTGACACTTTCTTCCACAACTTCAAGCATGTTGACCACATTTTCTATAGCTATGTAAGTGTAGTTGACTTCGGTCTTGCCACTCTTTGGTTTAGAGGTTTCCCCCTTCTCATATTTAGGCAAAGGCTCTTTGAAAGCCTTATGGTTAGCATTAGTGTTCAAACCATCCACCTTAAGTTTTCCACTCTCAATGAGATCTTGGATGATATGCTTTAGTTTCCAATGGTGTTTGATATCATGTCCAATACCATTGTGGAATTTGTAGAAAGCTTTCTCATCCCACCACTGTGGTTTAACATTAGGAATATGATGCTTTGTGGGATCTTGAGGATGTGTAAGATTGTTGGCAATGAGTGTTTTGAAGACATCCTCATAGGAATCACCAAGATTTGAAAATTGAGGCCTCTCTTTCTTAGGCTTTTCTTGGTACCTTGGCTTATGTTCTTGTTGGTTGGATGCATTGAGCTTGATTGCTTGAACAACACTAGATAAGTGGAGAACACCTTGATCCTTAGGTTGAGAAGAGTTGACCACTCCATCATTAACCACTTGCTTGTTCTTATTCCAGTGCAAGTTTTTCCCTTTAATCTTATTAGCATTGTTGTTATTGTGACCATTATTGTTGTTTTTATTGTTGGTCAAAATTCCTTTCTCTTTCAAAACATCCTCAATTCTGCATGCGGTTTTGACCATGGTGTCAAAGGAGTCAAAGACCATTTTCCTCACTTCATACCGCATCTCAAGAATCAAGTTGCTAATAAGGATGTCAATCTTCTCCTTCTCAGGAATGGTCCTAGAGTATCGAGAACATTGACGTCTCCACCTTTGCAAGAAAGCAACAAAGGTCTCCTCTTGATTTTGTTTTAAGTTACTGTCATGCCCAAAATAAACAACAAAAAAAATGTAACTAAATTTATTTATTTTTAAGGACAAGGGGGGGGTGAAAGGTAAAAAGGAGACTAAACATCGGCTATGCTAGGTGCAATCTAGGTTCAAGTTATTAACCGATGTAGCAAGAGTCAGACCTCGAGAGGCGGGGACCCTAGGGTTCATAACATCCAAAAGAGCTCATGCTCCGAGTGCAATCCGAATGTCTAGGGCATCGGTCTACTCCCTAATCAATGTCAATTGTCTAACCACTAACACAGTGAAGTATACCTAGGTCATTATGTTCAAATGCCGTGTGTCCATTCCTTTCTAGGATCAGAAGTTGGAGTAAATTCACGTATCAAAATATTAGTTAAAACAAGGATGTTATCATGATAATAATTTATTTCATGCCGACAGGGTTTGATTTGGTTCGTTACTGACCAAAGATCTTTGTCTATGTCATTCAAGATTAATACATGTTAAAGTTACTCAAGTAAGGTAAGATTAGAGGTCCTAAAACATACATTAGTATACAATTCTAATAGCCAAAAGAATTATCAATTTATCCTAGAGTAATTGTTCTACTATCAAGTTCTTATTCACTTAATAGAATAATCTATCGAGTTAAAAAATTATATCATGACTGATTAGAGTGAAACACATTACTCCCTTAACTTATAATGTGACTCTACTAGGATACATTTAACAAATTACAATGATTATTTAATTATAAGAATATTCTATCACCATAATCCAAGATTATAGACTAGTGTATTGACTAATTAACTAAATAATTACCCATAAAATTGATTAAAATAGCTAAAATTATTACCTAAGGAATTATGCCAAAAGAAATTAGTTAATCTCACCCATAGATTACAAATATCAAGTAACCCTTACTAACTACTAAATCCCTAACTAACCTAATAACCTATCACACTCTCCCTACAAACTTAATCTCCTAAATTAATAGGAAGGTTCCAATACAAGATTATATAATAAAATACTACTAAACTATTTACCTAAAACAAAAGCAATTCTATAAATAATAACATTATAAATAACAATTCAAAAGAAAACTAAAACTAATCTGCTACTACCTATCCATCCTACCATTATTTCCTAGGTGCCACCTCATACAAAAAGGCTCAAGTCCAAAAGAGGGAGGGCGCATTCCAAGGAAAGGACAAAGGGGACAAGAGTTTAATGGGTCCCACTCCCATCATGGGGAGATTTTGCAGCTACCAAGGATTCAAAAGGAACATAATTTAAATTTGTTTGAAGTCAATGCAATCCCCAAAAATGTGCTCCCTTCTCCCAAGGATGAACCAAGTGGAGGGTGCGCTTGCCAAGGAAGGAGATACTCCTTAATGACAAGAGGAAAAGTGTCACAATCTCATGTCAGAGATAGGTGCGCTTGGAGAGGAAGAAGTTTGAAAAGTGAGTGATAAATTAACCATGTTAGTTCAAGGTGATTCAAGGAATTAAAGGGGAAGACAAGGCATTAAATTTGCCTTGTTGTTGAGGTCACTTCCCATTGACCTTTTTACCCACGTAGGTGGTAGTTTTAGCAAGGAAAACAACCATATAACAATTCCAAGTCAGTCCACCTACGCATGGGGAGAGGAAAGGTGTGGGGTCCACTACAAGTGAAAGGTGATATTAAAGGGACCTTTAAGGCATGCTTATTATATTGTCAAATACTTTAGGTTAATAGTGTTTTTAGGAGATGTTTTAGATAAAGTTAATTTTAATTAATGTCTGATTGGTTAGAGTGGAATATTCTCTGTGTAATATGAGAATATTGATGTCTCCATACAATTTCCAGAGAGCAAAATGCTCTCTAAAATTCTAGAAGTGTCTATTTTAATAAAACATAGTTTCCTTCATACTTTTACATTTGTTTCATTTGACTTATTAAGGGCAACTATATAAGACTTAATATACCATTGAGGTTGATGAATTAGAGTGTTATTGTAGAGGTTTTCAATAATATCAATTATGTTATTGCACTCTATTTCTCTATTGCATTTGATGAGAAATGAGCATAGAATTAGGTTCATTTGAATTGTTAATATAACTAAGACAATTCTTCAAACTATAATAGAGAAACTATCATAACCATGCATAAGTTGAACTTTAAAAGACATTGAAAACTATCACATTTCCTTTCCATAATCTTGAATATCATTTCATAAAAAAAACCACTCCATTATTTAAGAAATCAATTCCAATAAACATAATAGAAATGCATTGTATTTTCATTATAATCCTCTTATCAAATTCATTACAAAATCTCTATGATGAAGGAGCTTCACTTTTCCCTTACATGATACAATTGAAGAAGATGTTCAATGAGAGAACAAACATAAAGATTACAAATTTCACTTCATCACAATACATATGCCATTTCACATACATCCACCACTTCACCATGGACTCAATAATGGGAATACTTCACAATGTACAATGAGAGAGGGATCTTCTTCAAGATCTACAATACAACAACATATGAAGTTTTAATACAAGCACATCCAAGAAAGGACTTCTTCAAGCTTCTTCTACATGGGGCTTGGCTTCAATACCTGCAATAAAAGGGAGAGAACCATGGGTTCTCACCACCCAACCTAGGTCTCTTAAGAGACCACCCCCAAGCTTGGAGAACCAAGGATAAACGGGGTACACAATCAACAAAATGCTCACAATTTTGCACACATGAAACAACAACAAATTACTCCCTCCAAGGTTACACAAATGAACTTTGCAAGCTCATTGAAGAAGGGTGAAGGTGGGCTTTTCCAAGGGGATAATGCCATTGCTTTCACAAATTCCTCAACAAGAATATCACATTACCCTTTCAAGGCTACAATTCCATCTTACATGCACAATAATGCTTATCAATATCTTCATGATACAAGATTGCAAATGGCTTCATGGTGCCCATACACCATGAATTTTTCCCTCTTCTCCAAGAGAAGAGACTCTCACCTCATGGAGAGCCCAACTAACCCCTTCACCCAAGGCCACTTCTTCCTCTTCCCCAAGAGGTGAGTAATGCCTCACTCCCATACACATGAACACCCTCATTCAAGCAAAACAAAGGAAACACATGAATTTCAACATCAAATTCCCTTCCCATACAATGCAATAGCACAACAAGTATACACTCCAAACACATGCAAGAACAAGAACACAACTAACCTATTGAGCATAAACAAGAAAACCTCCATGGAAATGAAAGACCTACCTTCACAAGTGTGATGGCAATTGATAGTTGAGATGAGCTATCCACTTTTCTTCCTCCTTCAAAACCCTAAAGTCTCTAAAATTAGAGAGTGGGTGAACACCCTCCAATTCTAGCAAGGGCCTCTAAAAAGGGCTCCAAAAATTCTACCCACCCACCAATCATAATTGCAGATTTGACTCTAAGGTCTCCTTGATTTCCTTGTCCCCCCATGTTTAATGCTTGATTGGAAGGAAAGGTGAAGTTGGGTAAGGGTCAAGATCCATCCAATCTCGTAGGTAAGGGTAAATGGGTCCAAAAAAGGGTTGCCAAAGTCTCTAGGGGGTTTAGGATATGCTCAAAACCTTCCTAACCCATACCCCTAACATTAAGATACTTAAATTATGCCAAAAATGACCCTTAGAACTTCTTATTGGCCTCTAGAAGTGGCTGGAATAAAATAAATTTAAATGAACACATTACAAGTGTCAAGTTGCACTAACAATTGCACATTACATACAAATGTCATGAATGACAACACGAAGCTAACTACTAATGCACATGAAAATTCACTTTTACGACAAGTTTACATTACAATGAGGCTTTGTAGTCCCACATTGGACTAAGCCTTGGTTTACTCAGTTCACATGTGTTTAACCTTGGTTCTCTGATAATTCCCATGGTTCTCGTACCTGCACACTTCACATCAAGCATCAATAGTTCAAGATGATAACATTACATGAAATATACATATTCAATTCCCTATTTAGTATCATAACTCAATATGTATAGCTCAATTCAAATCACAATTTTCCATTCAATAATATTCAAACATCATAAGTACATAATCATCATGTGCAGTAATCAAATCTAATCATGAATAATTCACTTAATCAACGATGCATAATAAAAATCATGATGTACTCTAGATTCACATCCACACATACATAATATAATAATCATCATCAAAATATCGTATCTCGAGTCTCTATCAAAATAGATCAACAAGTGTATCACTGTATCAAAATGTAGAAAAGGAAAGATGTTATGACGAGTCGGGGTGAGGCCTCACAGTTACATAGGTCCAAAATAGTGATAGGTCTCGAAAGATTGTAAGCGAAGTGTTGGATGAATCTATGAACAAGTTCTTTGAAGGTCTAGATGGGGGGAGTTATGTTGTTAAACCACTCCATTGCTTGACCTTTGAGACTCCTTGGGAACAACCTCATGAGATAGGAGTCATCTTGATGAAATTCAAAGCTCATAATGTAGAATTGGCACACATGGTCATGTGGATCCCCATTACCATCATACTTGTCATATTGGGGAATTTCCACCTTCCTAGGAAAATCTTTCATGCTCACACTCTTGTTGAAAGGATTAGGATTGAGTCAAGTGAAAAGGAAATCTTAGGTGCCAACACCTTTTCCATCATACGCTTGAGTTTCTTGATTTCCTCTTCTTGGGATGGACCCTGCTTCTTGATAGTTCTATCCACATCAAATTTGTGAGGAACTCTGGCACCCTTGTTGATCAAGCTCTCTAGGAACTTATCCTTATTTTTCTCTAGATATCTCTCCACATATTGTTGGAAGAGTGGTTCTTGTTGCATCCTCCTGAAGTCTTGAGCATCAAAACTTGTGCTACTACCTCCATGTTGGGAACCATGATGAGCACATTGGGAGAGTTTTCTTGAGTTCCTAGGAGGTGTTTGTCTCCTATAGTGAGCATGTTTTGAAATCCTTCTTCCTCTAGGACAAGGAGATCTTGAAGGGGTTCTTGAATGCCTTCTACTTCGTGGGGTCCCTAAAGGAGTAGATGGTGGAGAGTTGTTTCCACTGTTGACACCCCTGTTGTTGAATTGGGCATTGAGTTGTTGGGCTAAAAGCCTATCTTGTTCTTCCTGAGAGGCTTTCCTTTCCAATTCCAACAAGGCTTGTCTCTCCACTTCTAGGAGTCTAAACCTCTCTTCTTTTGTAGCTTGTTCATCTAAAAATGCTTTCTTTTCACACTCAATTCTTTTGAGCCTTTCACTTGTATACCTTGAGGTTGTTTGGAGTGGTGAACTTGGTCTTGAATGTTTGAACAAGTCATTGGTAAATGTTGTATTCACATGAGCATCACAAGGTTCATTGTTTTGGTCTTTGTGTTGTGACTGTTCATCTTGGTGAGCTCGTTTGTGATACCTTTCAGCTCTTTGATGTGCATCTAGATATCTGGTATTGATAGGGGGTGATTCTAGTTGATTTTCATGAGAGGAATCACCAAATAGCATGTTGTCTCTATGTCTCTGAAATATGTCATCAATATTTTGATCCATTGCTTCCCTCTTCTTTTGAGTCATGGTGTAACTCATATCCATATCTAACTGAGAAGGTGCTAAGGATGTGCTCAACTCACTAGGATTTCTCTTTGGGTCAAACCAAGCTTCTGGGGTACTCCTAGGGGATTGATCAAAGATGGGCTCTTTTCCCTTACGCTTTTAACGAGTCTGGAGTAAGGGTAACTAGTCAAAGACCACTTGAGGTCATTTTCCTTGATTGACTTGATACCTTGTCATAACCAACATGAAAGAAAAGACCCTAGTTGATAAGATGACCCTAAGAAATGTTGATACCAAACTAGGATAGTAAAAGCATTCAATTGTCCAAAAAAAAGAGATGGTAAGATAGAAAATTGCAAAAGGTGTAAACCAACACTACCACAGAGGTGCCCAATCAAAGGATAAGTATCCTAACACATATGGATCAAGAGGATGATTTACCCAAATTATATTTGAAATTGAAATTGCTTTTTTGATGGAAGTGATTTGGACAAGAGACTACTAAGACTCTCCAAGTGTGTTACCAAAAAGTTTACTTTCTCAACAAGGATGACTTCTAACTAATTGATTCCAAGCAAGGTCACTTGTGAAATCAAAGATTGCTAATTCAAGGGGTCAAGACACATGAACCCAAGGTACAAACAGGCTTCCAACTGCGAGGTAAGTAACTTACTAAAATTTGGATCGACCAAGGAAGACTGAAAAATGACTCAAATCAGGAACACAACAAGATGACTCTGTGCGATAGTTCGCAGGGTACTAGGATGATATAATATGTCCAGATGATATTTCACACTAAGGTCATGTGACAATTTCCAAGCAGTCAATGTGATAGTATCCAGCAAGTGATGCGAAAGTCGTGCAATATTGTATGATATTTGACCAGTGAGTGTAAAAATCTCAGTTTTGAAGGAAATTCGACTAAAGTTGCAGTTTGATGATTTCAATTTCTCAATTCCAAACATAGTAATAGCATAAAACAGGCAAGTTTGGAAATAGTAAGTGATCAAACATGTCGTAAAACACTTGCACAAGGGAAAAGGCAACCTTGCCAAGACATGCAATTGGGATATCAAAGCGAAAAAAATCCTATGAGCACTACTGTGATGTTTAATGTTCAAGAATGTTTACACAGGTGGATCACAACGAAGACAATTCAAGCACTTACTAGCCTAGAAAGACAAAGGCTCAATACTTAACAACTTGGCCCACACTTGATGTCCCATCACCTCATGCAAAGTGGTTGCCCACAATAGATGTTGGCTTTGTCATGGAAGTGTCAAGGACACAATCAAAGGAACATAGATGGTGAGTAGTCTTGGGGTGATTCGGATTAGTCCACTAGGATCAATCCTTGCACCAAGATGTTAAGCGAAAAAATTGGGTAGCTTCTATCTACGGTTCGTAATAAGGGTTTCCGTTCATGATACCCCTCTTGCTCTCCAAAGGGACTCCTTACCTTGTGGCAAGTAATGGACCTTGCGGCCACAAGAGTACCTTAAGCATTCTTGGTTAGCATTTTCCTCATGGTCACAATCCCACAAGTACTCACACCAAGCAAAGAAAAGTACTACATCTACCAAGGTTTTGTCTCCTTGATAGCCTTGAGTTTATAGTGGGTTGGAATAGTCGGGTATTGGCTTGTCCCCACTTGGGTTGTTCCTCTTGATTGCTCAAGAGCAGGCCTGCTAAAGAATTCTAAACTAAACAAGAAGTGGATCAACCTTTGAGGGTCAAGATATCTGGTTCACCTCAAGGGTGAAGAGCCTACTCTCCTATCTCAAAAATCTTTCCCAAACACACCAAACAAAGTTCAATTAGCCCTCTTGCTTTTGAAATCCAAAGATGGGTCAAGATTTCTAGTTCACCACAAGGGTGAAGAGCATACTCTCCTACCACCAAAAGACTCTAATAACAAGCTATTAAGTGCCTAAGAAAATGAAGAATTAGTATATGCCACACTTAAAAATGAAAGCAATGAACAAGCACTTGATTGTTTTTATGCTTTGTGTAGCCCTGTAAGAAAGGTTAGTAGCCCTTGTGCATTTGAAGCTTTGACATGTGTTCTTTTAGAAAATATTCAAGCAATGAGGGCACACCTACAAGCACAACTTGTTAGCCCCACAAAGGTTAGTACAACAAAAAATAAGTATAATATGAAAATGAATCTCTGTCCTAACACAACAAGTCAAAACCAGCAAGCAAACAAATCCAAATCTTGCAAATAAAGAACCAAAATTAGTCACTGCCAGGCCTGGGTGAAAGTTCTGTCAGAGAAAGTTCTGCACGATACTTCACAGTATAAGAGTGCAATACTTTTTCTTTGTGCGATAGTTCGTACTGTATCCAAGTGATAGAGTGTATTATAGCAGTGCAACAGAATCCTGTATGGCCACAGGATACTTTTGACTGGAAAAGTATTGCATGACTATGTAATAAACTGTCATACAACACTGGAAAAATATCGCACGATACTTTGTTAGAAAAATGTAGAAAACAGCTGAGAACAACAAGATAATTATGACAAAAAATTAGCGAAAATGCATGAAAAGAAAGGACAAAACACAACAAGATAAATATGACAAAAAATTAGCAAAAATGCATACAACAGTTACATGATTTGATTATGGTTAAATAGTTACATGATTTCATTTGATTTGATTGTGGTAATAGGGTTACATGATTTCATTTGATTATGGTTAGACGGTTACATAATTTGATTTGATTATGGTTAGATGGTTACATAATTTGATTATGGTTAAACAATTGCATGATTTGATTTGACTAAATCATTAGATGGTTACATGATTTGATTTGATTATGGTTAGACAGTTACATGATTTGATTATGTTTAAATGATTACTTGATTTGATTTGATTACATTGTTATATAGTTACATGATTTGATTTGATTTGATTATGTTTATATGGTTACATGATTTGATTATGGTTAAATGGTTGCATGATTCAATTTGATTATGGTTAGATAGTTATATGATTTGATTTGATACATGATCATATGATAACAAGTTAATATGTAACTAATATCATAAAAAATAAAAAGTTAATTATCAGAGTTGATGAGTAAACAAACCACAACTCCCAAGAATACCTACATCCAAACACCTATCACAGAAAGAGAGAGAAGAAGCAAGAAGCTATGGAGGCCTGAATGCATTGATCCATGAGAGAGGAGAAATAATTCTTGATGTGCAAAACAAAAGTTGCAATTCAATAATGAATAATTTGTTATACAATCTATTATGAAAACAAAGGAGATCAATCCTTATAAAGGGAGATCTGAAAACCTAAAAAGGTAAAACCTAGGTTGCACAATAATAATTAATAAAACAATTAATTATTATATGCCTAAATTTTAGCTTAAGCATAAAGAGATAATAAGTGACTTAATACTTAAATCAATATGATTCAATTAATAAGTAAACACTTTATTACTCTAACACCCCCCTTAAGATGAACTTTGGGACAAGCTAGAAACCTAGAAAGAACTACTGAAAGAAAATAGGTCCCAACAAAAAAAGGCCTGATCAGGTACCCAAGTACAAAATAGAGTCTCTGTAAAGCGGAGAAATAGAGAAAACCACATGGGAAAAACTCTACTCCAAAAAGAGACAAAGACTAGTCTGAAGGACCAAAGAAGCCTCCAAAACTAGGAATGTTCCAAAAAATAGGAACAAAGATGAACATGTACAACATCATTGAAGCAAGAAGCTACAAACTCCGTCAAGAAGTAACTGATGATTTGAAGATCCTCCACTGAAATATGACTAGGTAGAGAAGACAGTAATCTGCATGAGTGCCATCAAATGACACTACTCGAATTAGGAGGCAAACAAAGGCAAACACTTGAACTCAAAGATACAACATATTGTAATTTTAATGAGTGCCCTCAAATGACACTACTCAAATAAGGAGGAAAAAAGAGGCAAACACCTAAACTCAAAAATACAGATGGCATAAAAACACCAAAAGTCTGAAGAGCTGATCAATCAAAGCTGGAAGAGTGTGTCCAAAAATAGGAAAGAAAGAGTGTCCATATAGTAAATGATCCATCTCACCGGAATGCATAGGTACCCAACCACTGCATCCGCCTAGTACATAGAATAAAATACTAAATACATATCTCACACTATCAAACCAAGGAAGTAGTAGAACCAATAGTAGAAACTCCCCCATAAAGATGACAAGGGAGTAATGACAGGTACACTGAAAAGATCATCTAATATGAACTGCATGGAGAGTACAAACACATATAGAGATACCTGAGGCTAATGTCATTGGAGGAATGCTCACATGACAAAAGTAGATGGAAAATAAAGGCAAACATAAAATCCCCCCTGACACTTTATAATGGAGTGTGAGTACAAAGAGCACGAACATGTACAAAATCCCATACATGCAATAGAATGACACTTTATCTCAATGTGTGTGCATAAAAGAATACTACAAAAGTGAAGTATACACTACTCAACGAAGAGTGAAGGCTTCTGAAACAAAAGAAAAACCTAAGATGAGCCATCCCTCAAAGGGAAGAGATCCTAGGACTTGAAACATCCAAGATATCCACCAGATTGCAAAAATGATAAAATATGAATAAAATATACTTGGAGAAGATTATGGAAAAATGACTCATAACACTGGAAAACTCACAAAATAAGCTTTCCAACAATATATCATTTTCCCAAAATGGAGTCCGAATGCACAAGATAGAGCTCTTTGAGTGCAAAACTGAACATCTGGCTTTGACAGTAAAAAAAAAACCATTACAAAAGAAAAATCAGAAATTCAAACCTCCAGATCTGGATAGAACTCAGAACCAACTTTCTGATGATATCTCATTTGCCCAATTTTGACACCGTATGCTCAAGTTATGAGAAAAACACTACTGAGTGCTTTAGAGGGCCCAAAATAGTGTCAAAACCTTGCTGATGGATGCTAACGTCAGCGACCGAAAAGATTAATTTTGACAGCGAAATGGCCATCACCAAAATCCGCCCGGGGGCTTAAAAACTGGGCCCCTGGTCGCCATATGACCAGAGGCTGAACTTGCTACCACCATGAGATTAAATTTGATGGCCAAATGGCCATCACTAGCCAAATGGCCATCCCTGGCCAAAAACAAAACAAAATTATTTTTTTGAGAATTGCACGTGCTGCCTCAGGAAGCGTGCCAAGCCATCTAGTACCCAAAAAAAATGCCCCAAAATGAAAAGTTGTCCAAATTGGATGTGCCTTATATGTATCTGGGGGTTTTTGGGTGCTGTGAGCTCAATGGTGAGGTCCATTTGGGCCCAAAGTGCCTTGGGGTCCCTGTTAAGGCTAGTTACAAAAATTAATTTTCCACAGATTCCAACTTTGTCCAAATTGGACAAATTTTATATGGATCTAAGGGTTCTTGGATGGTGTGAACACATCTGCAAGGTCTGTTTGAAGCCAAGATGACTAGGAAAAGAGGTCCCCCCTAGATCTAATAGAAAACCCTCTAAAAATGCAAATCTGATGAACACGACCGAATCTCTCAAAAAGAGGACAGGGGCAAATAGATCTGAATCTCTGATACCACTTGTTACAACTAGTGGTTTCCATTGCACCAAAAGATTGACCTGTTAATGTTGGATACAACCACTAGACTTCTCCTTTGTTTTCATAACATATTGTATAATAGATTATTCATTATTGAATTGCAACTTTTGTTTTTGCATATCAAAAATGTTTTCTCCTCTCTCGTGGATCAATGTGTTCAGGCCTCCATAGCTTCTTGCTTCTTCACTCTCTTTTTGTGATAGTTGTTTGCATGCAGGTGTTTTTGGGAGCTGTGGGTTGTTTTCTCATCAACTCCAATATGGTATCAGAGATTCCAACATTGTCCAAATTGGATAAATTTTATATGGATCTGGGGGTTCTTGGACACTGTGAATGCAACCATTAGGTTTTTTTGAAGCCAAGATGACCAAAAAAAGAGGTCCCCCTAGATCTGATAGAAAACCCTCTAAAAACTGGTTCTGAGCTCTTGTTACAAGTAGTGGTTGTCGTTGCACCAAAAGATTGACTTGTTAATGCCTGATACAACCACTAGACTTATAGAAGACATAGGAGGTAGTTAAGCCATGTCGCAAATCCTGAGGGAACGCTGACCATTATGCCAACAATCTCCCCCTTAGTGTTACCCGAGGAGATTCAAACCTATGACCAAGCTCTGATACCACTTGTTAGAGTTGATGAGTAAACAACCCACAACTCCCAAGAACACCTACATGTAAACACCTATCATAGAAAGAGAGAGAAGAAGCAAGAAGCTATGGAGGCCTGAACGCATTGATCCACGAGAGAGGAGAAATCATTCTTGATGTGCAAACAAAAGTTACAATTCAATAATGAATAATGTGTTATACAATCTGTTATGAAAACAAAGGAGATCAATTCTTATAAAAGGAGATCTGAAAACCTAAAAAGGTAAAACCTAGGTTGCACAATAATAATTAATAAAACAATTAATTATTATATGCCTAAATTTTAGCTTAAGTATAAAGAGATAATACGTGACTTAATAATTAAATCAATATGATTCAATTAATAAGAAAACACTTTATTACTCTAACATTAATATGTAACTAATATCATAAAAAATAACAAGTTAATATGTAACTAATGGATTATACATAATATAAATAATCTAGAACTAACATGTCATAATTAACCTAACTAATGTCATTAGTGACCTAACTAATGTCTTAAGGGGATCTTTAACTATTAAGTAATATAATTGAACCATCATATAAAATAAAAAGATAATATGTAATTAATGAGCCATAAGTA
Source organism: Chamaecyparis obtusa (assembly GCA_027943335.1). Lineage (NCBI taxonomy): Eukaryota > Viridiplantae > Streptophyta > Pinopsida > Cupressales > Cupressaceae > Chamaecyparis > Chamaecyparis obtusa. Next base: position 133,260 of record BSBK01007138.1, read on the forward strand.
ATTTCTAAACGTAATATCATCCATTTAACACATTCACTTTAACAAACATCAAAGCATTTATATAACTACTTAAGAGGAGGTCTTAAGGGGATCTCTAACTAATAAGTTAATCTAATTTTAATATCATAAAAAATAACAAGTTAATATGTAACTAATGGATTATAAGTAATATAAGTAATCTAGAACTAACATATCATAAGTAACCTAACTAATGTCTTAAGGGGAGGTCTTAAGGGGATCTTTAACTATTAAGTAATATAATTGAACCATCATAGAAAATAACAAGATAATATGTAATTAATGAACCATAAGTAATTTCTAAACTTGATATCATCCATTTAAGACGTTCACTTTAACAAACATCAAAGCATTTATATAACTACTTAAGAGGAGGTCTTAATGGGATCTCTAACTAATAAGTTAATCTAATTTTAGTATCATAAAAAATAACAAGTTAATATGTAACTAATCGATTATAAGTAATCTAGAACTAGCATATCATAAGTAGCCTAACTAATGTCATTAGTAACCTAACTAATGTTTTTAGTAACCTAACTAATGTCTTAAGGGGAGGTCTTAATGGGATCTTTAACTATTAAGTAATATAATTGAACCATCATAGAAAATAACAAGATAATATGTAATTAATGAACTATAAAAAACTTAATGTCATCCATTTAACACATTCACTTTAAAAAAACATCAAATCATTTATATAACTACTTAAGAGAAGGTTTTAACGGATCTCTAACTAACAAGTCAATCTAATTTTAATATCATAAAAAATAACAAGTTAATATGCAACTAATAGATTATAAGTAATATAAGTAATCTAGAACTAACATGTCATAAGTAGCCTAACTAATGTCATTAGTAACCTAACTAAAGTTTTTAGTAACCTAACTAATGTCTTAAGGGGAGGTCTTAAGGGGATCTTTAACTATTAAGTAATATAATTGAACCATCATAAAGAATAATAAGATAATATGTAATTAATGAACCATAAGTAATTTCTAAACTTAATATCATCCATTTAACGCGTTCACTTTAACAAACATCAAAGCATTTATATAACTACATATAAAAATCAATGAACCATCAAATCATACTGATGAAGGATGCTCCCCTTAATACCACAAACACATAAAAGAAACAAAGAACAACAACAATTTACAAGAACAGAAAATGGGCTTCTTATTATCTCCACAAATGTGGAATTACAAATTTCATAATTACAATATGAAAAGCCACATGGGAATTTCCCTTACAATATTCTGTAGGACAAAGCCTCGAATTATTACCCAAAACTACTCTGAACTGCTCCAAACTATCGTAGACAACAGTACGGGCCTTCCTTATATATACAATTTTCCACCATTTGGGAAGGTTCTAGAAATTTAGCCATTAAGGCAGACCAACCCTAGAATTATTTATTTTCCAATTTATTACATCAGAGTTGGCTGAAAACATCTTTTGAAACCCAAACAAAAATTTTGAAGAAAAATTATTGTTCTCCATTTCAGGTGGCCCAACTTCCATAGACCATAAGTCATCACTCGTTGACCCGATTGACTATTATGACCCCATTTTGGAAAGGGCACAAAGTGTTGTACAATGCCTAAATTAAGAAAGCTTCATTCAACTGAAGTTTTAACCTCATCTGGGGCCTTTAAAGCCTTCAAAACTGAGTTCAAAGTTTCTGTACCCTGCTGCCAATACCAAAAAAATTCATTATCTTCAAAACTAGACTTGATCCGGCAATGAAACTTTACCAGTAGGCTAATATGACCAAAATGAACCTCCAAGGAGGAAAATAGAACATTCCGAGCTTGAACGGAAAACTTACTAAAAATAGCAAATTTTCAAAAATAGAAACTCTACACAAGATAGCCCTTATTGAAAAGAAACTAGAATTATTTTTGGGTGATGCAAGATTTCTAATACACCCAGGATGCTCCTGCATCAGACACTCAGGGTAATTTGAGAAGTGACCCTGTCATGTCTCAGGTGTGAAGAGGAAAACCAAGATGATTAAGCTCCTCCCTCGTCAGCCATGAGGAATCTTCAACAGGTCATCCTTTCCATTTGACCAAATATTCTTCATATGTCTTGTTCCTTGTGCTTCTGCCAACATGACTATCCAGTATGTCCTCAATTTCCTTGGTAATTGAACTGGTTGTTGTAATACTCCACTATGCTTCTATGATCTCATCTTCAACACCTCTTTCATGATACTTTGTCAAATCTTAAATGTTAAATACAGGTGAAATATTCAGCTCAATAGGCAATTCTACCTCAGGCATTTCCTGAATCATGCTTCTTCAGTATCTTACATGGCCCAAACTTCTTCATTTTCATCTTGTTATATGTACCAACTGGAAATCTCTCCTTCCGCAAATGAACCATGACTTCATCTCCAACTTGAAATTCCTTATGCCTCCTTTTCTCATCTTCCTTAGCCTTATACTATGCATTCATCTTAGTAATATGCTTCCTCACCTCCTCATGGATGTTCTTCAAGTGTTCTACAAAATCCTCAGCTTCAACACTACTTATCTCTCCTTTATCTATCTTCCTCAATTCTGAAGGATTTCTGGGACTACCTCCATATACAATCTGGAATGGTGATTTACTAGTGCTCCTATTAAGATAATTATTGTATGCAAATTCTGCCTGTGGTAAAATAAAATCCCATCTTGTTGGCTTGTCTCCAACCAAACATCTCAGTAAATTTGCCAAACTCCTATTCACGACCTTTGTATATCCATTAGTCTATGGATGATGTGATGAAATGAACTTCAAATCTATCTTCAACTTTTTCCATAATGTGTGCCATAAATATCCAACAAACTTAGTGTCTTGATCTGAAACTATGCTCTTTGGCAAACCATGTAGTCTCACCACTTCTCTAAAAAACAATTCTACTACATGAACATCATCATTAGTCTTCTTGCAGAGAATGAAATGTGTCATCTTCAAAAATATGTCAACTACCATAAAAATTGAATCATGTCCCCACTGAGTCCTTGGTAAACCAAGAACAAAATCCATATTGATAGCCTGTCATGGCTTCTCTGGTACAGGTAATGGCTAATACAACCCTGTATTTTTCTTCACTCCTTTTGCCATCTGACATACTCTACAACCCTGTATAAAATTCTTGACATCTTGCTACAACTGTGGTGAGTAATAATTCTCACTAACTAGAGCAAGGGTTTTATCTCGACCAAAATGACCAGCCAATCCTCCGCTATACTTCTCCTTGATGAGATTCTCCCTCCTAGAACTTGATGGAATGCACAACTCACTCCCTCTTAATAACATACTATCCTGGATGATGAAATCCAACCACTTCATTATATCTAGAGTAATAGGTTCTATGCAAGCTTTCCAAGCTTCTCCAAAATCAGGATCCTCTGGATACAAATTCTTGAGTTCCTTGAACCCAACCACCTCAATCTGCATCTTTGTTAGCAATAATTTCCATTTGCTAAGTGCATCTGCAACCCTGTTAGAATTTTCACTCCCGTGTTTCAAAACAAATGTATAATTGTGTAAAAACTCAACCCATTTCAAATGCCTTTGATTAAACTTTCCTTGACTATTCAAATATTGCAAAGCTTGATGATCAGTATACAAAAAAAACTCCTTAGGAAGCAGATTTTGTCTCCACTTCTTTAATGCATGAACTATAGCATAAAATTCCTAATCATAAATATAATAATTTCTCTTGGCATCATTTAAATTCTCACTGAAATAAGCATCAAGTTTACCTTCTTGACTCATAACAACTCCTATTGCAATACCACTAGCATCACAGTCTACTTGAAACACCTTATTAAAATCTGGAAGTGCTAAAATAGGTTGTTCTATAACTTTATGTTTCAATAGTTTAAAACTCTTATCTGCCCCATTAGTCCACTTGAACTCTTTTCTATCCCCTCTCATTGTTTCAGTCAAGGGTCCACAATTACTACTAAAATTTTTGATAAAATTTCTGTAAAAGCTAGCCAAACCATGAAAAGATCTTACCTCAGTAGCACTCCTTGGAGTAGGCCATTCAAGAATAGTCTGCACTTTCTCTGGATCACCTTCTGCTGAAACTAAAAATCCCAAATACACTAACTCCTTCACAAAACCAAACTTCTTTAAATTAATCAACAATTTCTCTTCTCTTAACTTCTCAAACACCATAGGAATATGCATCATATGCTCCTCCAATATCTTACTAAAGATCAAAATATCATCTAGGTAAACAATGACAAACTTACCCAGAAATTCTTTCAGAACCTCATGCATAAGTTGCATGAAAGTGCTCGGTGCATTGGTTAGCCCAAAAGGCATGACTAACCACTCATAGAGTCCTTCCTTTGTCTTGAAATCAATCTTCCATTCATCTCCTTCTCTTATTCGAATCTGGTGATATCCACTCTTCAAATCTATCTTTGAGAAATACATAGTTCCACTCAAACAGTCCATAATATCATCCATCTATGAAAATGGAAACCTATACTTGATTGTGATCTTGTTTATGGCTCTAGAATCTATACACATTCTCCATTCTTATTTGGTGCTAATACTGTAGGTACAACACAAGGACTCAGGCTCTCTCGAATCAACCCCATTTGCAACAACTCATGTACTTGTCTGTTCAACTTACTTTCTATTAGTGTCATTTTATGTGCTACCTTATTTGGAAAATTAGCTCCTGGAATCAATTCCATGTAATTACTGATCTTCCTTAGTAGTGGTAATCCATCAAACACATTATCAGATACAATATCCTAAAACTCATTCAACAAATCTGCAACTTCTACAGGTACATCCTTCACTTCCTCTTTACCAGCTTTTGGAATTAAAGAAAAACACACATGCTCATGCCTCATACCCTCTAAGAATTTTCTTCCATCAACAAAACTTATTCTTGCATTACCACATACCTTTTCTTCTATGTCCTTCAATAGCTTTAGCTTATATCGCTTTCCATCCTTTGTCAGGGAATAGGTATTTTCACAACCATCATGTACAACATGCCTATCAAACTACCATGGTCTACCAAAACATATGACATGCATCCATAGGTATGATATCACATAGTACCTCATCTTGGTATCTGCCAATCTTGAACTTCACTAGGCACTATTCACTGACCATGACCTTGTGGTCATCCCGTACCCAAGCAATCTGATATGGATGTGGGTGTTTCTACCTCTTGAGCTTGAAATTAGTGACCATCTCTTCTGAAACCAAATTTTCAGTGCTTCCACTATTGATAATCACATCACAACACTTATCCTCACACTTGCACCTGGTGTGAAATAGGCTCCTCCTTTGGTTAGGTTCATTCTCACCACTCAGCAGGACTCTTTTGTTAATTAGCATTTCTCCTCTTTCAGCATCTTCAAAATGTGATGATCTAGCATCTTCATCTACATGTGCAACTTTGTCTTGGCCTTCATTCCTCCTATCTATCCTTCCTTGGATTGAAGACATTCAAATTCCCTATGACCTTCTTCTCCACAATGAAAACATGTTCCACGAAAGCCTCCTCTTCCAGATCCTTGTCCTCTTCCTCTTTGATCTCTATTATTCTGATCATAGAAATGATTGGAATTGTTTACTCTTTGATTCTAACTGCTACTGGCCTCATCCTTCTTTTTCAGATCTTCATTTCAGCCACCAGATGACCGTCCACCAAATCTTCCACCACAACCTCTTCCACTTTGCCTTCTCTCAAACTTCTTGTTCAACTTTTCCTCCACTTTTAGGGCAAACTGGTATGCATCTTCAATACTGTTCATTCGAACCAAATTCAACTCTTCCTGAATTCTCGACCTCAACCCATTAAGGTAACGGGTAACTTTATCCTTGTCAACTTTTGCATGGCCTATTTTGATGAGGAGCCAATAGAATTCCTCCATATACTCCTAAAAAGATCTTCCTGCTTACTTCAAACCTTGCATTTTCTTTAGTAAATTAGACTCATAATCAGTAGGAATGAACTGTCACTTCAATTTATCCACCATTCGATCCCATCTTGTGATTTTATCCTTTCCTCTTCTATTTTGCTCCATTTGAATCTCTTGCCACCATATCTTCGCATGAATCTTCAGTCTGGCCTTTACAAACTTGACCAGATCAAGATCTTTGATATCTTCATACTCAAAATATTCTTCAAATTCATTGATCTGGTTGATCAATTCCTCTGGGTTAAGATTTCCTGAAAATGTAGGAACCTCAATTTTAGGTATTTTCTTGATCTTGGAAATGACTTAAAAAAGCCTTTCTTCTTCTTGGTTCATAATTTTGCCTTCTCCTTCTTGATCAGAATTTCCTTCTTTGGCTTCATCCTTGCTTTCGTCTCTGACATTAAGATTCATTCCTCTGCAAATATCTTCTTGCAATGCTCACACTTGTCTTTGGAGCACTCTAACCTTAGGTGTCACACCACCAGCTCTTCTGCCACGTTCCCCTTGTGGAGGTATTTTCACACTGCTTGTTGAAACCCTAAACCACGGTCCTTGTGCAAATTGCCTCATAGTCGACGATCTATTTACGCACTCAGGAACTCCCACTCTGATACCACTTGATGAAGGGTGCTCCCCTTAATACCACAAACACATAACAGAAATAGAGAACAACAACAATTTACAAGAATAGAAAATGGGCTTCTTATTATCTCCACAAATGTGGAATTACAAATTTTAGAATTACAATATGCAAAGCCACATGGGCATTTCCCTTACAATATTTTGTAGGAAAAAGCCTTGAATTATTACCCAGAACTACTCTGAACTGCTCTAAACTGCCCTAGATAACACTACAGGCCTTCCTTATATAAGTAATTTTCCACCACCTAGAAAGGTTCCAGAAATTTAGCCATTAAGGCCGACCAACTCTAGAATTATTTATTTTTCAATTTATTATATCAGAGTCGACTCAAAACATCTTTTGAAACCCAAACAAAAATTTTGAAGAAAAATTATTGTCCACCATTTTAGGTGGCCCAACTTTTGGAGACCATAAGTCATCACCCATTGACCCAATTGACTATTATGACCCCATTTCAGAAAGGGCATAAAGTTCTCTACAACACCTAAATTAAAAAATCTTTATTCAGCTGAAGTTTTGACCGCATTCGGGGCCTCTAAAGCCTTCAAAATAGAGTTCAAAGTTTCTATACCCTGTTGCCAATACCAAAATTTTTCAATATCTTCAAAACTAGACTTGATCTGGCAATGAAACTTTACTGACATGCTAATATGACCAAAATGAGCCTCCAGGGAAGAAAATAGAACATTCTGAGCTCAAACGGAAAAATTACTAAAAATAGTAAATTTCCAAAAATAGCAGCTCTACACAAGATAGCCCTTATTGAAAAGAAACTATAATTATTTTTGGGTGATGCAAGATTGCTCTTACACCCAGGATGTTCCTGCATCATATACATAAAAACATACATACATATAAAACCATATGTATAAAAACATTATTAAAGCATACATAACTATATGCTAAAACCATTAAACCATCAAAACATATATAAAAGATTGAACTGTGTCAAAATATATAATCAAAGTCTTATTAATAGATAAACAAAATATAATCCATCATATGTTTCAATATATCAACAAAGTATAGTCAATTTTATCTAGAGATGTCAAGTAGGTCCTAACACATGAAATATGTATGTAATTTACTTGTTAGACCAACTCAAGTGGTTCATACCTCTCATGGAGAACATGTAATATTCTCTCATGATCCTCACTATCTACTCTCCACTTACGATGTCCACGTTGAGATTTAATTGGATGGAGACAAAGGGAGGTGACAACTATTAGGTGGCTATATTGAAACACCTTATTGTCTAGTTGGTAATCAACAAAGTGAACACCATGTTGAATTACTTTGATTTTCTTGAAATATGTTCCCTCTAAAATAACTGAACCTGTAGGTCACAAAGTTTTACAATATAAATTTAAATAAAACAATTTAAATTATTTAAATTGGTTAAAACTTTGAAATTTTATATTTACAAAATAAACAATTGACACAAGGGAGGATGAGGAGAGGAGCCAAAGGCACACCCTAACCAGATCCACCTTGCAGAGATCACACACGGAAGCCAATAACACACAAGTGAGAGAGAGAATGCAAATCAACTTCTTAAATTCATTCAAATTTATTCATACATGCCAGGTTGTAAGGCCTTCCTGGTTAGGGCCAAATATTACAATTCAAGTACAGAAGTCCTCCAACATGCGAGGATCTGAAACTATCTTCAATCTTCTAACTTCTATCTTCTATCAAAACTGACTCCCTAAACTACAACCAAAGATTACAATATATACAAGAGGCCACCGAACAAGTCAGCCTTCAGATTCACCATCAACGGAAGGAATGACTAGATCTAGGTTCACACGCTTCCTAATGATAGATACTAGCATTAAATCTGTGGCCATAATTAATTGCACAAGTCAGACTCAACAGGAAACTAAAAAAACAAATCGGTAAGCAAGGATAACCAAGCGCTAGGGAATTAACCGACCGCCAGAGAGATAACTGACCAACTCGGTTAAAAAAGGAAACCGAGCAACTACCGAACCAACTCGGTCAAAGTAAAAAATGAGAAACACAGGAAAAACACAAACTTATTTTTGGTGACACAGGATTGCGAAGGACCCGAGATGCTCCTACATCAGACACCTGGGGTTATTTGAAATGATTCTCTGAATCATGAAACAAGTACAACCCAAGCTAAATCCAACTCAAATTGTGAAATCCATGAACTATCTTCAATCGGTCTATTCTTCCACTTTACCAAATATTCCATATATTGTATTCCTCTTGTACTTCTGCTAACTCTTTGTTCCAAAATCTGCTCAACTTCTTCTATTTGTTTCTTAGGATAATCATTCAGTACTATCATTTCTTCATCTGATTCATGGTATTCATGCAAATAATAAATGTTGAATATAGGTGATATATCCATGTCACCAAGAAACTCAATCTCATAAGCATTTCCACTGTCAAAGTTCCTCAAAATTTTGCAAAGACCAAACTTCTTCATTTTTAGCTTCCCATACGTTCCAACAAGAAATCTGCCTTTCTTCAAATGAACCATTACTTCATCATTGACTGCAAAATTCTTATGTCTTCTAGATCTATCAACTCTGTCTTTGTATTTATGATTACTTTTCTCCAACTTATGTTTCACATCTTCATGCAATGTCTTCATGAACTCAAGAAATTTTATTCCTTCAACACTTCTCTTTTCTTCACTAGCAATATCTCTCAAATCTAATATACCTCTTGGTTGTATGCCATTTAAAATCTCAAAAGGTGTTTTTCTAGTACTCCCATTCATTGAATTATTGTATGTAAACTTTTCTTGTGCCAACACAGAATCCCAATTACTCAGTGTGTCTCCAACTAAACATCTCAAAAGATTACCCAAGCTTCTATTCACAAATTTTGTTTGTCCATCAGTCTATGGGTGAAATGTAGAACTATATTTCAACTTGATGCCAAACTTTCTCCAAAGGGTCTTCCAAAAGTATCCAACAAATTTACTGTCTCGGTTATAGATGATACTCCTCGGTAATCCATGCAATTTGACAATTTCCTTAAAGAAAAGATCTGCTATATTTACTGCATCTGATGACTTTCTACAAGGTATAAAATGTGTCATTTTAGAAAATCTATCCACAACAACAAATATAGAATCATTACCTCTTACTGTCTTCAGTAAAACAAGAACAACATCCATACTGATATCAATCCAAGGTTTCTCAGGAACATAAATCAGTTTATACAATCCAGTATTCTAACTTAATCCTTTTGCAACTTGAAAAATTCCACAACTTTTAACAAATTTATGAACATCCTTATACAATTGTAGCCAAAAGTATTTCTCCTTAAGAAAATTCAATGTCTTGTCAACACCAAAGTGTCCAAGAAAACCACTACTATGTTTTTCCTTTATCAAATTAGTTCTCATTGACCCTTTTGGTATACACAACTAAATACCTTCAAACAACATGCCTCCTTGAATGAAATAGTCTTCCCATTTAGTACTTGGTTGATCTTGAATAGGTGCTCTGCACTTTCTCCACGGTTCAAAAAAATCAGGATCAAATTCATATGAATCTCTCATGTCATCAAAACCAAGAACTTCAATTTTCATCTTGGTCATCAAAGATATTCTTCTACTTAATGCATCAACAACTCAGTTAGTGACTCCACTCTTATGCTTTATCACAAATGTATAACTCTACAAATATTCAACCCATTTCATATGTCTCTAATTCAACTTATTCTGACTACCCAAATACTGTAAAGCTTTATGATCAGTATACAACACAAATTCACTTAGTATAAAATAATGTCTCCATTTCTTCAAGGATCATACACGGAATATTTCCTTTTTGCATCATTCAACTTTTCACTAAAGAAAGCAACAAGTTTACCTTCTTGACTCAACATAGCTCCTATTTCACTACCACTTGCATCATATTCCACTTGAAATACCTTATTGAAATTAGGCAATGCTAACACAGGCAATTTAGTAACCTTCTACTTCAGAGTCTCAAAACTTTTATCAACTCCATGTGTCCACTTGAATTCTCTTTTATCTCCTCTCATAGTCTCAGTCATAGCATTACAAATTGAACTAAAATTTCTAATGAAATTTCAGTAAAAACTTTCCAAACCATGAAATAATATTACGTCACTAGCATTCTTAGGTGTAGGCCAATTCAAAATACATTCAACCTTTTTAGGATCCATTTTCAAACCATCATCTGAAATCACAAATCCCAAATACACAATCTCCTCTTGCATGAAAGAACACTTTTTTAGATTTATCAGCAACTTTTATTCTCTCAACCTCTGCAATACTTGTTTAACATGCAACAAATGTTCTTCTTTGGTTTTACTAAATATCAAAATATCATCTAGGTCATCTAGGTATACAATAAAAAATTTACCTAAGAATTTGTTCAAAACTTCATTCATCAATCTCATAAAAGTACTTGGTGCATTAGTTAAACCAAAAGGCATAACCAACCATTCATACAAACCTCCTTTTATCTTAAAAGTAGTCTTCCACCCATCACCTTCTCTAATTCTGATATGATGATACCCACTTTTCAAATCAATGTTGGTAAAATACTTTGCTTCGGTCAAACTGTCCATTATGTCATCCATTCTCGGTATAGAAAACCTATATTTCACTATTATCTTGTTGATTTCTCTAGAATCCGTACACATTCACCATTCTCCATTCTTCTTAAGTACCAATATAGTTGGTACTGCACAAGGACTCAAACTTTCTCAGATATTCTTGAATCTGTCGGTTCAATTCCTGATTCTCGGTAGGTGTCAACTAATGTGGTACCTTATTCAGTAAACTAGCTCGAGGGATTAGATCCATGCAATGATAAATGATTCTCTTCGGTGGAAAACCATCAATTATATTATCATAAATGATCTCTCTATACTCGGTGAGTAACTTATCAATCTCTTCAGGTATGCTATCCTCTATTTTCTTACTCGGTTTGTTAGGAATCACAACAAAACATACATCATTCTTCTTCAAATCCTTAACAAACTTTCTTCCTTCCATCAAGCAAAATTTCATAGATGTACAAACACTACTAACAGGTTCTTCAATCAAAGTTAACAATATGTGTCTTCTTCCATCAATCCAAATAGTATAGTTGTTCAATCTTCCATCATAT
>BSBK01007138.1:150000-195000 GCA_027943335.1 Chamaecyparis obtusa
TTCCAAAATAATGTGACCAAATTCTTGATTCCCTCATCAATCCTATAAAAATGAGGAACTCTATACATGATTTCCCCATTTCCTTCCAAGGTTCTATCATCCAAAATCATTCTCCTCTTAACAAATCATGATATTTTTTTCCCACTAAAACCAATCCGAGATGAAACTGAAGATATTTGTCTATTTCAGGGCATAGTGTTACCTACAATGGATGTCAACATTACTCTTCTTGTAATGGTCTTATCTGTGAGGCCCCACCCTGAGCCCGTCATAGTCTTTTAGTTTCTGCATTTGAGATAGACTTATTCAATTTTATATTTTGATGCCTTATAGATTTCTGACACTTTATATTATGGTTTTTTTATCACCTTAGAGGTTTGATGCACATTATGCTACATTTAGATTTATGATACTATGCTATCAATTTGGATCCTACATGTCTGATTAAAGTTATTTTATGAATTCTTTGATGTCATGATGTTATTTAATTATGCAGTGGATTATATATGCAACATTTATGTTACAAGCCTAATTAAGTGATGAATTTTATATTTCATGAGTTGATTTTATGCCATGGATGAATTATTATGCGATGTGAATTATGACTTAATTACGGATATTGCAGATGAATTTTCTTGATCATTAATGTTATGAATTTACATGTATATTCCTTGGACTACTGGTGTTGGATTTTAGTGTGCAGGGAATTAGACCATGGTAAATTCGGGGAACCAAAGCATAGACCTATGTGAAATCAGTTCGAGCCAAGGTTGCTTCTAATGAGAGGCAAAAATCTCATTGTAATTGTATATTATATTGTAAATGTGTTGAGATAGTATGTCTCTATTTATTTTGAAAGCTTGTTATTTTATTTTATGTATGTGTATGCTCAAGTGGAAATGCCATGTGGCCTGTGATGTGTAATTTGTGTGTGTGTGTCACTTAACACTTGTAAAGTGTACATGTGGCCATGACATGTTCCACTTGAGGATTGGTTGTCCACCAACCTAGGATCCCCATGTGAACCCCTTGGATAGGGAGCTTGAAGTAGTGTCTTATCAAAGAATTTCGAATTTGATCTTGCCATGATTTTTTGGGAGGCTTAAAAGGTGCCTAGGGGTGTGTTTAGGATTTTTTTAGTAAGCCCACTTGATATACCTATGGGTAAGGGGAATTTTTAACCATGGGAAAACCATTAGTTGACCAAAAGACCCTTCTAAAAGTTGGATTTTCAAAATGGCTAAAAATCAACTTTTGAAGCAAGGTCTTGGTAAGAGCTCCATCAATTAGAATGCAAGTCCTTTGCCCACTTTTTTGGCCAACCTTTTTAGAAGCCCATTTTTGGAAAGTTGTAAGAGGCGTAGGGAATACCAACCAATTAGAAAGCTTGCCTTATCCCTAGGGGGTTGTGGTGAGTTGTGTGGAGGTCTTTTTAGTGGGGACTCTTCATTTTGGAGAGTTTGAACACCCACTCTCTAACTTAGAGACTAGATGAATTTGGAAAAGCTTGGATAGGAGAAAGCTTGGACAAAAAGGAAACTCATCTTCAACATTCACCATTTTTGCATTGGATCTAGGTTGGTGGCTCCAACTTGTTTTGTTTTCATGTTGCAAGATTAAATTTGTATTGTGTGATGAGAGAGATGTAGTCCTATCTTCATGTTCATTATAGTTTGTTATTTATGTTGAGAAGTTTTGTGCAATGTAAATCCTATTCTCCTTTAGATTTTGTGGAGATCATGTTTTTGTGATAGTGTTGTAATGTGTTTCTTTTTCTTGTTCTTGTAAAGAGTATGTTATTTGGGAGTTCTCAAGGCCACACTCACCCTTGGGAGGGAAGAGTAGCCTTGGGAGTGAAGGGTTTTAGGACAGCTCATGGGTGTAGAGTCTCTCCTCAAGGAGGAGAGGGATAAAGCATGGAGTATGGGTTTCTTGATGTCAAATCCATGGAGGTCATCAGGGTATTGTTCTTGGCTAGAATGCCTTGGGGTCATAAGGGGTTGTGGCTGAGTTTTGTGTGTGGGAATAGAAGCTATGTGCTACTTCATGCCTTGTGAAGGCTTGTATGAATTTTAATTATGGTTTTGGCTATCTCCCCATTGGATTATTTGGTCCACCTTCACCCCAAAAATGAGTCTTGTGTGACCCTTGTAAAATCCTTAGGAAGGGAATGATTTTCTTCTCATTGTTGGTAGTTTGTTCTTTTTGTGAAGATGTGAAGCTTGTGAGTGTGTGTAGCCTGTTTGTGCTTTGGTTCCCCTAGCTCAGGGGTGGCTTCTTAGAAGCCTAGGTTGGGAGGTGAGCACCCCATGGCCTATATATTTTTATTTGCAGGATTATGAAACTATGTTCATGTGGGAAAAGCTCTTGGAAAGGTCTTATTTTGGTGTCATATTGAAGCAAAAAGTATTGTGTTGTTGTAATCTTGTTACCACTCCAAAATTTATATATTTGTAACATTGTATTCAATGCCTCTTGAGTCTTGAAAGGAAGGACTTGATTTTCTTGTAATAAATTCATTGTTCAATGTTGTATATTTACTCAAACTATAGCTTCCTTATTACTTATTGCATTGAGAATCAATGGAATTCAATTTTGGAAATCTTGCTTGAAGTTGAATAGTAGTGTTCTCAAGTTTTGTTAAAACAATCTCCCTTCAACATTTTAATTCAATACTATGTAGAATTAGTAATCATGTTGTGTATAAGAAGGAGAAAGAATGTTCAATAGTTTAGTTGAATTAATGTTAAAGATAGCCTTTATTTGAGAGTATTATTGCAAATCAATCTATAAAGTTCTATCTATTCTTGTTGTAAATTAATCAAATGCATAAATCCATCTTTATTTTATTTGAGCTTCAAAAGAAACTATGTTGAAGAGACAACAATAAAAAAAAAAGAAATTGCTTCAAAAAGAGACCTATAGGTCTCTGGAAAATGTATGGGAAGAAATTCCCATACATTTTCCTTACCACAGTCATTATTTTAATATTTAAACATCACCACTTACCTTGTCAAATCTTCTTTGTATAAAATGTGAAAAAAAGACTTTACTATTCCAACTAAGAAAGCCTTGTTCAATTGGTGGGACCCACCTGTGTCACCACCCCAAAAGGCTAAAAAGAAGGACCTTTTAAAAAAATATAGTATATATATAAAAAATATAAATTAATCAATCTTTATCTATTAAAAAAAAATATACCCCTTAGCAAAAAAACATTGCCTTTTGTTTGCTCACGGCATGCATATAAGAAAGATTAAGTTTAAATTTTTTTTAAAAAAAGTAATTGTGGTGGGGGGGGGCATGGGCCCCACACCCCACTACCCCATGGCTAGCGTGAGTGGTCGTGGGCCCTTCAACGAAGGTACCCGCTTGCCATAGTAGGGACGGGCCCTGTCGAGGTAGGTCACCGCCTGCTAAGGCAAGAGTGGGCCCTGCCACGCAGGTGTACCATGCTATTAACGTGGGCCCCGCGTACTAGTCCTCTCGAAGACTTAAAAAGGGTCAAGGCCCATACACCATATAAAATTTAATTTTAATTAAATTTAATTTTATGTTTTTTTTAATTTATTTTATTTATTATTTCATATTAAATTGAAACTTAATAATTATGGTAGTTATGTATTTATTACAATTGAATTTTATTACTTAGTTTAAATTAATTATTAAAGTTTAATTTATTTTGAAAATTATTTTATATAAATTTGATATAGTTAATTTATAGACTTAGAGCTTTGTTTTAATCCAAACTTAAACTAGGTAATCCAATTAGTAATTTGTCCCATTTGAACCCATCTAATTTGGGTTATCAAAATTTCTTTTAGTTAAATCATTTTAATTGTTTTAATTAATGCAATTAAATCATTTTAATCAATTCAATTAGATTATTTGATTTGTCTAAGCTGTATAATTAACTTAGTTAATTTCATTTTAGTTTAAGAGGAAAAATTTCTTGTTATAGTTCTTTTAAGGGAACGTTGACATAGGATCTTTCCTTACATTAGTTTGACCTCTATTCTACTTTGAAGTTGGGAATTTATTAATGTCATTAGTTGTTTAAACTAAGGTCATTAATGGGAAACAATACATTTATTATCTTTCAAGTGTTGTTACTTAATGATTTCTTTAGTACTAATATGATAACATTATCAAATTTACGAAGCAAAAACTAATTAACATAATTTGTCTTTAATTATTGATGTAAGATTAATAACTTCTCCAAATGAGTTTTCTATTTTAGTGATTTTTAATTAAATGAAAGAACTCTAATTTAGAGGTTTAATTCTATGATACTATTTGGGAGATTATTAAATCGGAATGAAATTATTAGGATAGTTGTAAATTTTATTGAACCATAAAGGGGGTATTCAAGTACGTACCCTTGTGATGAACTTGAGTAAAATAAATGATAAAATAAATAAATAAATTGATTTAGTTAATCAAAATATTTAAATTCTATTGAAGGTTATATGTCATAGGGATTTAGTTTAAAATTAGATTATATTTAATTAAGTAATATTTAATAGTATAATAATCACTTTCTTAACTATAGTTTAATTTAATATGTTAATCTTTGGTTTAATCCTAAGATAGATCTAAAATTTAAAGGAAAGATTTTGAAATCCATCAATAGTTTGATATACTGGTGATTAGTGAATAATCAATTTAATAGACTAAGATTAAGATTAAATTAGTAAACCCTAGAAGTATGTTGGGCATGTCATCATGTTTAGGGGTTGTGCATAATTCGATTATCCATCACCGTGTTTCCCCGCTATTGAAAGTATACCATCACTCTCTTAGTTTTAACTGTTCATTTTAGTCAACTGTTAACCTTAAACTTAAAACTTATAACTTTTTAAAAAAAAATTAGTGTGTTTTTCTTGTAGAATTATGGACATCACATTTTGGTGTCAGAGCCAGGTTAGCAAAAACTTGGTGCCATTAAACCCATTATGTTTCTTATCTAACTTTAACACTTTTGAAATTGCTAGGATGCCTCCCCTTACGTGTCAAACTCAAAGACATAATAGAGGATGAGGATCTAGGTGAGCCCCCTCAGTTCATGTGCAAGATGAATAAAGGGCTGAGATATCAGTAGTTAATCAGCAACCTCCTCCCGAACCACCACCAAATCCCAATCAGGAGGTCTTGCTAGCCTTACAGAACCTCATCGGGGTTATATAGGATAGGTTGCCTCCAATTATCACTCAGTCAGAGCATCACTTGTCATGAGGGCATAGATCAGAGGCTAGAGAAAGGACTAGGAGCCCTCCATGTGATCGTGAGGAGGGACATGGAGCTCATGAGGTGGAATCAATTTGCATGCCAAAACTGCCACCTAGATTTTTTCACAAGGGCACCTTGCAATGCTGGGGACCATATTAGAGATCTCCTACGGTTACAACCACCTTTGTATTATGGTTCTACAAAGGGAATAGATGTTGAGGCATGGATTTTGAGTTTAGACAGGTGCTTTGGTTTGCGTCATTATGAGAGCAATGTTAAGGCCTGATTTGCAATACACCTATTGAGAGGAGGTGCTGCCACAAGGTGGAAATAGGAAGAATTTAAGAACAACACTACTATGGACACTATGACTTGGGAGATCTTCCTAGAGAGGTTCAGAGACATGTATTTATCAGAGCATTATAGGCAGTGGTGCATAGATGAGTTCGATGAGCTCCAGCAGAGGGGACTCACAGTACTTCAGTATGAGATCTATTTCCTTGAGCTGTTACCATATGTTGACTATATGAAGGATGAAAAATTATGATTCAACCATTTTGTCAAGGGGGTCAATGATTGGATATCAAGACAGGTTCGCATGACCACTCTAGGGACCCTTCGTGAGGCTGTAGAGATGGCTTTAGTTGCAGAGGAGATTCAGGGTAAGTCTTGAGATGCTCGTGATAGGTCTCAAAACTATAACTCCACATCTCAGTCTCAGGATCACCAGAAGAGTCACTAGAAGGGTAACAACGGGCATTCTTCAGGGTCTTTTAATAAGAACCCACAGCAACAAACCCAACAGAATCAAAAATAGAAACCACCACAGGGTCAGCAGCGCTCTAAGCCCAAATAGTGGTAGGCACAGGGACTGAAGAAGGACATGTGTTAGTAGTATTCATATGCACCCCCAACATGGACTCAATAGTCCTCTCAGGGGGCTTTCAATGGTTCTAGTAGGACCAGTGGAAAATAGTTCTCTAGGCCATAGGGAGTTCAGAATCACACACATGGTCCTTGCTATGCATGTGGTGCCATGAGGCAATTAGCCCATGATTGTCCTCAGGGTCAGATAGTAGGTAGTTAGTGTATGACAGCATCTAAGGCTACAATTGGAGACCTTGGAAAGTCTCATAGGGTATTTGCAGTGGTGGATAACCACCAAGCTGAGCACTAGGCCATAGTGATAGAGGTTGCAGGTATGATCACCGGTATTAGAGTTACCATATTGTTTGATTCTAGTGCTACTAATTCTTTTATATCTCCATTTTTTGTGGAGCATTGTGGGCTGGTGGCAACTAGACAGGAAATTAGTTAGGAAGTGGAGTTAGCATCAGGGTCTAGAGTGTCAGTCAACTCCTTAGTGAAGGATAGCCAGGTGTAGATTGGTGATATGATCACTACTATGGATCTTCGTATCACACCTCTTGGTTCTTATGACATAGTACTTCGCATGGATTGGCTTTATGCCCATAGAGCTAAGTTAGATTGTTGACAAAAGAGGATTGAATGCCTTAATGATCATGGTACACCTATTGTGATTTGTGAAATTAAGAGAGGCATTTCCCTTCGAATGATCTTGGCCATGTAGCTTAAGTGGAGCATGTGCAAGGGATGTTATCTTTTTTCCATTACCATCAATGATAGAGAGGATGAGGAGGAAAGGGAACCATCTCTTGATGATTATCCTATACTTAAGGAGTTTGTAGATGTTTTTCCTACTAAGCTTCCAGGCATGCCTCCTTGTAGAGCAGTAGATTTCCATATAGATCTTGTGCCAGGAGCTGCTCCAATTTCGAGGGCACCTTATAGGATGACCACTAATGAGCTTAATCAATTCAAGATCTAGTTAGAGGAACTTTTGGAGAAGGGTCACATTCATCCTAGTGTTTCACCTTGGGGTGCACCCATTATCTTTGCTAAGAAGAAGTTTGGATCCTTGCGGCTATGTATGGATTACCAACAACTTAATAAGCTTTCCATCAAGAATCAGTATCTGCTCCTTAGGATTGATGATTTATTTGATCAGCTTAAGGGTGCTAAAGGATTTTCCAAGATTGATCTTAAGTCAGGTTACCACCAGTTATGGATTTTGGATAGCGATATTCCCAAGACTTCATTCTCTACCAGATATGGGCATTATAAGTTCATAGTTGTACCTTTTGGACTCACCAATGCTCTAGTAATTCTCATGAGCCTTATGAATGGGGTATTCCACACTTTCCTAGATAAGTTTGTAGTAGTGTTGCTTGATGATATATTGATATATTCTTGGGATGAAGAGGAGCACGAAGAGCACTTGAGATAGGTATTGTAGTGTCTTAGAGATAATTAGTTGTATGGCAGTTTGTCCAAATGTGATTTTTATAGAACAAAGATTCATTACCTTGGGCATGTTATTTCAGGAGATGGGATCTCATTTGACCCATCTAAGATTAGAGCCATCATGGATTGGCCTACACCTACTTCTGTGACCAAGGTCAAGAGTTTTATGGGATTGGCAGGTTACTATAGGCATTTTGTAGAGGATTTTGCTAGAGTGGCATAGCCCATCACTTCTCTTCAACATAAGGGAAAGAAGTTTGAGTGGACCAAGAAGTGCAAGAGGGCCTTTCAGGAACTCAAGAAGGCACTTACCAATGCACCTATTCTAGCAGTGCCTGATCTGTCAGTGGATTTTTTTGTATGCACAGATGCTTCCTTAGATGGTTTGGGAGCAGTTCTTATGCAAAACAGGTGAGCCATTGCATATGAGTCCTGGAAACTTAAGACTCATGAACTTAATTACCCCACTCATGACCTTGAGTTAGTTGCAGTGGTTCATGCATTAGTGAGATGGCTGCATTTCATTTTGGGTCATCGGTTTGAGGTCCATTCAAATCATCAGAGCTTGCAGTATATTTTCACTCAGTCGAACCTAAATGCACATCAGCGTAGGTGGATGGAATTCCTATGTGAGTATGATTTTTATGTTCACTACATCAAGGACAAAGATAATGTGGTTGCCCATGCCTTGAGTAAGAGGCGACATGGGGTCTACTCTATGATTGTAGGTACATAATTGAGAGATTGAATATTACATCACTTGCATGAGGATGTTTGGTATGTAGAGGTCAATTAGATTATTGAGTCTCAGAGTACCCTTGAGGGTAAGTACTTAGGATATTCCCTAGATTCTGATGAGATTTTACATCATAGAGGATGCATCTATGTCCCATCCCCTGGAGATTTGTGAGCTTTCATCATGTTAGTGGCTCACAGATCCCCTTATGCAACGCATCCCAGAGTCAAGAAGATGCATGCTGATTTGACGTAGTTATATCATTGGCTAGGGATGAGACAAAACATATCTGAGATAGTGGCACGATGTCTTGAGTGTCAGAGGGTTACGGTAAAGCATTGACACCTTGATGGTTTTCTTCAGCCTCATGAGATACCAGAGTGGAAGTGGGATGTTATTTCCATGGAATTCATCATTGGTCTCCCTATGTCAGCTTGACACCATGATGCCATCATGGTGACAGTTGACAAACTGACCAAAGTAGCCCACTTCTCACCTATTCGGACCACTTTTACAGCCCCAGCAGTAGCACAGGTTTTCTTGTGGGATATTGTCAAACTTCATGGCATACCTCATAAGATTATTTTTTATCAAGATTCTCTCTTCACATCATCCTTCTGGAGAGGGTTACAGATAGCTTTCGGCACTAAGCTTAATTTTAGCACTGTATATCACCCAGAGATAAATGGTCAGACATAAAGGGTAAATCAGGTGTTCAAGGATATGCTCCATATGTATGTCATGGATCATCAGACCCGGTGGGAGGAGTACCTTCACTCGATTGAGTTTGCTTACAATAATGGGCATCACACTTCCATCGGTATGCCTCCCTATTAGGCATTATATGGAAGACCATGTAGGACACCATTACATTGGGACCACATTGAGGATAGGGTTTCTTTAGGTCCTAAGTTAGTGTGAGAGTTGGAGCAGCAGGTGACTTTGATTAGACAGTGTCTGAAGGAAGTGTAGGACGGACATAGGAAGTATGCAAATGCTAAGAGGGAAGATCATAGCTATCAGATTGGGGATAGAGTCTTTCTAAGAGTGTGACATCATAAGAGTCCAATCCATTTTGGAAAGGGCTCTAAGCTTGCACCCAAATTTTTTGGTCCTTTTGAGATTCTTGAGAGGATAGGTCATGTCACCTATCATCTTACTTTGCCACCTAGCTTGTCATGTATCCACGATGTCTTTCATGTGTTAGTGTTGAGGAAGTATATTTTTGATGAGTCTCATATCATAGATTGGGATGCCTTGCAGGTGGAGTCGGATGGCCAGTTGGCATTGGAGCCCATCCACATTTTGGCGTGCTGGATGCTAGCTCTTCGAGGCTGAGCACTAGAGCAAGTTAGGGTCCAGTGGGATTTCTATGATGAGGTTATGACATCATGGGAGGACGCAGCAAAGATGAGAGCACAGTACCCTCATCTTTTTGATAAACTCTAGGAGGAAGTTCATGCCTATGGGGGGAGAATGTGAGGCCTCACCCTGAGCCCATCATAGTCTTTCAATTTCTGCATTTGAGATAGACTTATTCGATGTTATATTTTGATGCCTTATTGATTTCTGACACTTTATATTATGTTTTTTTTATCACCTTAGAGGTTTGATGCACATTATGTTACATTTAGATTTATGATACTGTGATATCAATTTGGATCCTACATGCGTGATTAATGTTATTTTATGAATTCTTTGATGTCATGATGTTATTTAATTATGCAGTGGATTATATATGTAGCATTTATGTTACAAGGCTAATTAAGTGATGAATTTTATATTTCATGATGAGTTGATTTTATGCCATGGATGAATTATTATGCAATGTGAATTATGACTTAGTTAGGGATATTGCAGATGAATTTTCTTGATCATTAATGTTACGAATTTACATGTATATTCCTTGGACTACTGATGATTGATTTTAGTGTGCAGGGAATTAGACCATGGTAAATTTGGGGAACCAAAGCATAGACCTATGTGAAATCAGTTCAAGCCAAGGTTGCTTCTAATGAGAAGCAAAAACCTCATTGTAATTGTATTTTAGTTTGTAAATGTGTTGAGCTAGTATGTCCCTATTTATTTTTAAATCTTGTTATTTCATTTTATGTATGTGTATGCTCAAGTGGAAATGCCATGTGGCCTATGATGTGTAATTTGTGTGTGTGTGTGTGTGTGTCACTTGACACTTCTAAAGTGTACATGTGGCCATGACATGTTCCACTTGAGGATTGGTTGTCCACCAACCTAGGATAGTACCTCTTTAGGATCCCCATGTGAACCCCTTGGATAGGGAGCTTGAGGTAGTCTCTTATCAAAGAATTTCGAATTTGATCTTGTCATGAGTTTTTGGGGGACTTAAAAGGTACCTAGGGGTGTGTTTAGGCTTTTTTTAGTAAGCCCACTTGATATACCTATGGGTAAGGGGAATTTTTAACCATAGGACAACCCTTAGTTGACCAAAAGACCCTTCCAAAAGTTGGATTTTCAAAATGGCCGAAATTTAACTTTTGAAGCAAGGTCTTGGTAAGAGCTCCATCCATTAGGATGCAAGTCCTTTGCCTACCTTTTTGGCCAACCATTTTAGAAGCCCATTTTTGGAAAGCTGTAAGAGGCTTAGGGAAGACCAACCAATTAGAAAGCTTTCCTTATCCCTAGGGGATTGTGGGGAGTTGTGTGGAGGTCTTTTTAGTGGGGACTCTTCATTTTGGAGATTTTGAACACCCACTCTCTAACTAGAGACTAGATGAATTTGGAGAAGCTTGGATAGGAGAAATCTTGGAAAAAAAGGAAACTCATCTTCAACATTCACCATTTTTGCATTGGATCTAGGTTGGTGGCTCCAACTTGTTTTGTTTTCATGTTGCATGAATAAATTTGTATTGTGTGATGAGAGAGATGTAGTTCTATCTTCATGTTCATGTTAGTTTGTTATTTATGTTGAGAAGTTTTGTGCAATGTAAATCCTATTCTCCTTTAGATTTTGTGGAGATCATGTTTTTGTGATAGTGTTGTAATGTGTTTCTTTTTCTTGTTCTTGTAAAGAGTATGTTATTTGGGAGTTCTCAAGGCCACACTCACCCTTGGGAGGGAAGAGTAGCCTTGGGGGTGAAGGGTTTTAGGACAGCTCATGGGTGTAGAGTCTCTCCTCAAGGAGGAGAGGGATAAGTCATGGAGTATGGGGTCCTTGATGTCAAATCCATGGGGGTCATTAGGGTATTGTTCTTGGCTAGAATGCCTTGGGGGTCATAAGGGGTTGTGGCTGAGTTTTGTGTGTGGGAATAGAAGATACATGCTACTTCATGCCTTGTGAAGGCTTGTATGAATTTTAATTATGGTTTTGGCTATCTCCCCATTGGAGTATTTGGTCCACCTTTACCCCAAAAATGGGTTTTGTGTGACCCTTGTGAAATCCTTAGGAAGGGAACAGTTTTCTTCTTGTTGTTGGTAGTTTGTTCTTTTTGTGAAGATGTGAAGCTTGTGAGTGTGTTTAGCCCATTTGTGCTTTGGTTCCCCTAGCTTGGGGGTGGCTTCTTAAAAGCCTAGGTTGGGAGGTGAGCACCCCATGGCCTATATATTTTTATTTGCAGGATTATGAAACTATGTTCATGTAGGAAAAACTCTTGGAAAGGTCTTATTTTGGTGTCATATTGAAGCAAAAAGTATTGTGTTGTTGTAATCTTGTTACCACTCCAAAATTTGTATATTTGTAACATTGTATTCAATACCTCTTGAGTCTTGAAAGGAAGGAATTGATTTTCTTGTAATAAATTCATTATGAAATGTTGTATATTTACTCAAACTATAGCTTCCTTATTACTTATTGCATTGAGAATCAATGGAATTCAATTTTGGAAATCTTGCTTGAAGTTGAATAGTAGTGTTCTCAAGTTTTGTTAAAACAATCTCCCTTTAGCATTTTAATTCAATACTATGTAGAATTAGTAATCATGTTGTGTATAAGAAGGAGAAAGAATGTTCAATAGTTTAGTTGAATTAATGTTAAAGATAGCCTTTATTTGAGAGTATTATTGCAAATCAATCTATAAAGTTCTATCTATTCTTGTTGTAAATTAATCAAATGGATAAATCCATCTTTATTTTCTTTGAGCTTCAAAAGAAACTATGTTGAAGAGACAAAAAATAAAAATAAAGAAATTGCTTCAAAAAGAGACCTACAGGTCTCTGGAAAATGTAGGGGAAGAAATTCCCATACATTTTCCTTACCATAGTCATTATTTTAATATTTAAACATCACCACTTGCCTTGTCAAATCTTCTTTGTATAAAATACAAAAAAAAGACTTTACTATTCCAACTAAGATAGCCTTGTTCAGTTGGTTGGACCCACCTGGGTTGCCACCCCAAAAGGCTAAAAACAAAGGACCTTTTAAAAAAAATACCCCTTAGCATAAAAACATTGCCTTTTGTTTAATCACAGCATGCATATAAGAAAGTTTAAGTTTAAAAAAAAAAAATTAAAAAAGTAATTGTGGGGGGGGGGGGGGGGCGTGGGCCCCACACCCCACTACCCCATGGCTAGCGTGAGTGGTCATGGGCCCTGCAAGGAAGGTACCCGCCTTCCGTAGTAGGGACGGGCCCTACCGAGGTAGGGTACTGCCTGCTAAGGTAGTAGCGGGCCCTACCACGCAAGTTTACCGCGCTGTCAGTGCGGGCCCCGTGTACCAGTCCTCTTGGGGACTTAAAAAGGACCGAGGCCCATACACCATATAAAATTTAATTTTATGTTTTTTTTAATTTATTTTATTTATTATTTCGTATTAAATTGAAACTTAATAATTATGGTAGTTATGTATTTATTACAATTTTGTATCAATTGAATTTTATTACTTAGTTTAAATTAAATATTAAAGTTTAATTTATTTTGAAACTTATTTTATATAAATTTGATATAGTTAATTTATAGAGTTAGAGCTTTGTTTTAATCCAAACTTAAACTAGGTAATCCAATTAGTAATTTTTCCCATTTGAACCCATCCAATTTGGGTTATCAAAATTTCACTTAGTTAAATGATTTTAATTGTTTTAATTAATGCAATTAAAATGTTTTAATCAATTCAATTAGATTATTTGTTTTGTCTTAGCTGTATAATTAACTTAGTTAATTTCATTTTAGTTTAAGAGGAAAAATTTCTTGTTATAGTTCTTTTAAGGGAACGTTGACATATGATCTTTCCTTACATTAATTTGACCTCTATTCTACTTAGAAGTTGGGAATTTATTAATGTCATTAGTTGTTTAAACTAAGGTCATTAATGGGAAACAATAGATTTATTATCTTTCAAGTGTTGTTACTCAATGATTTCTTTAGTACTAATATGATAACATTATCAAATTTACAAAGCAAAAACTAATTAACATAATTAGTCTTTTAATTATTGATGTAAGATTAATAACTTCTCCAAATGAGTTTTCTATTTTAGTGATTGTGAGGAGGGACAGGGAGCTCATGAGGTAGAATCAGTTCACATGCCAGAACCGCCACTCAGATTTGTTCAAAGGGCACCCCGTGATGCTAGCGACCATATTAGAGATCTCCTATGGTTACAACCACCTTTGTATTATGGTTCTACAGAGGGCATGGATGTCGAGGCATGGATTTTGAGTTTAGATAGGTGCTTTGGGTTGCGTCATTATGAGAGAAATGTTAAGGCCCGATTTGTAGTACACCTATTGAGAGGAGGTGCTTCCACATGGTGGAAATAGGAAGAATTTAAGAACAACACTACTATGGACACTATGACTTGGGAGATCTTCCTAGAGACATTCAAAGACATGTATCTATCAGAGCATTATAGGCAGCAGTGCATAGATGGGTTCCATGAGTTCCAACAGAGGGGACTCACAGTACTTCAGTATGAGATCCATTTCCTTGAGCTGTTACCATATGTTGACTATATGAAGGATGAAAAATTATGAGTCAACCATTTTGTCAAGGCACTCAATGATTAGATATCAGGACAAGTTTGCATGACCACTCCAGAGACCCTTCGTGAGGCCATAGAGATGGCTTTGGTTGC
Organism: Chamaecyparis obtusa; assembly: GCA_027943335.1. NCBI lineage: Eukaryota > Viridiplantae > Streptophyta > Pinopsida > Cupressales > Cupressaceae > Chamaecyparis > Chamaecyparis obtusa. The sequence continues at coordinate 164,334 of BSBK01007138.1, forward strand.
AGAGGATATTCGGGGTAAGTCTTGAGATGCTTGTGACAGGTCTCAAAACTATGACTTTGCATCTCAGTCTCAGGATCACCAGAAGAGTCACTAGAAGGGTAACAATAGGCATTCTTCAAGGTCTTTTAATAAGAACCCACAACAGTAGACCCAAGAGAATCAGAAACAGAAACCACCATAGGGTCAACAGGGCTCTAAGCCCAAATAATGGTAGGCATAGGGACTAAAGAAGGACCAGCATCAATAGTATTTAGATGCACCCCCAGCACGGACTCAGCAGTCCTCTCGGGGGGGTTCCAGTGGATCTAGTAGAACCAGTGGATAGCAGTTCTCTAGGCCACATGGAGTTCAAACTCACACATGTGGTCCTTGCTATACATGTGGTGCCATGGGGCACATAGCCCATGATTTTCCTTAGGGTTAGATGGCAAGTAGTCAGCGTATGGCAGCATTTGAGCCTATAGTTGGAGACTTTGGAAAGTCTCACAGGGTATTTGCAATGGTGGATAACCGTCAAGTAGAGCACCAGGCCACAGTGATAGAGGCTGTAGGTATGATCAGTGGTATTAGAGTTACCATATTATTTTATTCTAGTGCTACTGATTCTTTTATATCTCCATTTTTTGTGTAGTGTTGTGGGCTGGTGGCAACTAGATAGGAAATTCGTTAGGAAGTGGAGTTAGCATCAGGGTCTAGAGTGTCAGTCAACTCCTTAGTGAAGGATAGCCAGGTGCAGATTGGTGATATGGTCACTACAATGGATCTTTGTATCACACCTCTTGGTTCTTATGACATAGTACTTCGGATTGGCTTTATGCCCACAGAGCTAGATTGTCGATGGAAGAGGATTGAGTGCCTTAATGATCATGGTACACCTATTGTGATTTATGGAATTCAGAGAGGCATTTCCCTTCGTATGATCCTTACCATGCAGCTTATGTGGAGCATGCGCAAGGGATGTCAGCTTTTTTCCATTACCATCAGTGCTAGAGAGGATGTGGAGGAAAGGGAACCATCTCTTGATGATTATCCTATACTTTAGGAGTTTGCAAATATGTTTCCTACTAATCCTCTAGGCATGCCTCCTCGTAGAGCAGTAGATTTCCATATAGATCTTGTGCCAGGAGCTGCTCCAATTTTGAGGGCACCTTATAGGATGACCACTAATGAGCTTAATCAACTAAAGATCCAATTAGAGGAACTTTTGGAGAAGGGTCACATTCATCCTAGTGTTTCACCTTGGGGCGCACCCATTATCATCATTAAGAAGAAGGATGGATCCTTGCGGCTATGTATGGATTACTGACAACTTAATAAGCTTACCATCAAGAATCAGTATCCACTCCCTAGGAATGATAATTTATTTGATCAGCTTAAGGGTGCTAAAGCATTTTCCAAGATTGATCTTAAGTCAGGTTACCACCAGTTATGAATTGTGGATACTGATATTCCCAAGACTACATTCTATACTAGATATGGGCATTATAAGTTCATAGTTGTACCTTTTGGACTCGCCAATGCTCCAGCAGTTTTCACGAGCCTTATGAATGGGGTATTCCACACTTTCCTAGATAAGTTTGTATTAGTGTTCCTTGATGATATATTGATATATTCTCAGGATGAAGAGGAGCACGAAGAGCACTTGAGACAGGTATTGTAGTGTCTTAGAGATAATCAGTTGTATGGTAGTTTGTCCAAATGTGATTTTTATAGGACATAGATTCATTACCTTGGGCATGTTATTTTAGGAGATGGGAAATCATTTGACCCATCTAAGATTAGAGCCATCATGGATTGGCCTGCACCTACTTCTATGACCGAGGTTAGGAGTTTTATGGGATTGGCAGGTTACTACAGGCATTTTGTAGAGGGCTTTTTTAGAGTGGCACACCCCATCACTTCTCTTCAGCATAAGGGAAAGAATTTTGAGTGGACCGAGAAGTGCGAGAGGGCCTTTTAGGAACTCTAGAAGGCACTTACCAGTGCACCAATTCTAGCAGTGCCTGATCCATCAACGGATTTTTTTGTATGCGCAGATGCTTCCTTAGATGGTTTGGGAGTAGTTCTTATGCAGAACGGGCGAGCCATTGCATATGAGTCCTGGAAACTTAAGACTCATGAACTTAATTACCCCACTCATGACCTTGAGTTAGTTGCAGTGGTTCATGCATTAGTGAGATGGCGGCATTTCTTTTTGGGTCATCGGTTTGAGCTTTATTGAAATCATCAAAGTTTTCACATTCATCCTAGTGTTTCACCTTGGGGTGCACCCATTATCATCATTAAGAAGAAGGATGGATCCTTGCGGCTATGTATGGATTACCGACAACTTAATAAGATTACCATCAAGAATCAATATCCACTCCCTAGGAATGATAATTTATTTGATCAGCTTAAGGGTGCTAAAGCATTTTCCAAGATTGATCTTAAGTCAGGTTACCACCAGTTATGAATTGTGGATAGTGATATTCCCAAGACTACATTTTGTACTAGATATGGGCATTATAAGTTCGTAGTTATACCTTTTGGACTCGCCAATGCTCCAACAGTTTTCATGAGCCTTATGAATGGGGTATTCCACACTTTCCTAGATAAGTTTGTATTAGTGTTCCTTGATGATATATTGATATATTCTCAGGATGAAGAGGAGCACGAAGAGCACTTGAGACAGGTATTGTAGTGTCTTAGAGATAATGAGTTGTATGGCAGTTTGTCCAAATGTGATTTTTATAGGACATAGATTCATTACCTTGGGCATGTTATTTTAGGAGATGGGAAATCATTTGACCCATCTAAGATTAGAGCCATCATGGATTGGCCTGCACCTACTTCTATGACCGAGGTCAGGAGTTTTATGGGATTGGCAGGTTACTACAGGCATTTTGTAGAGGGCTTTTTTAGAGTGGCACACCCCATCACTTCTCTTCAGCATAAGGGAAAGAATTTTGAGTGGACCGAGAAGTGCGAGAGGGCCTTTTAGGAACTCTAGAAGGCACTTACCAGTGCACCAATTCTAGCAGTGCCTGATCCATCAACGGATTTTGTTGTATGCATAGATGCTTCCTTAGATGGTTTGGGAGCAGTTCTTATGCAGAACGGGTGAGCCATTACATATGAGTCCTGGAAACTTAAGACTCATGAACTTAATTACCCCACTCATGACCTTGAGTTAGTTGCAGTGGTTCATGCGTTAGTGAGATGGCAGCATTTCCTTTTGGGTCACCGGTTTGAGCTCTATTGAAATCATCAAAGTTTTCACATTCATCCTAGTGTTTCACCTTGGGGCGCACCCATTATCATCATTAAGAAGAAGGATGGATCCTTGCGGCTATGTATGGATTACTCACAACTTAATAAGCTTACCATCAAGAATCAGTATCCACTCCCTAGGAATGATAATTTATTTGATCAGCTTAAGGGTGCTAAAGTATTTTCCAAGATTGATCTTAAGTCAGGTTACCACCAATTATGAATTGTGGATAGTGATATTCCCAAGACTACATTCTGTACTAGATATGGGCATTATAAGTTCATAGTTGTACCTTTTGGACTCACCAATGCTCCAACAGTTTTCACGAGCCTTATGAATGGGGTATTCCACACTTTCCTAGATAAGTTTGTATTAGTGTTCCTTGATGATATATTGATATATTCTTGGGATGAAGAGGAGCACGAAGAGCACTTGAGACAGGTATTGTAGTGTCTTAGAGATAATCAGTTGTATGGCAGTTTGTCCAAATGTGATTTTTATAGGACATAGATTCATTACCTTGGGCATGTTATTTTAGGAGATGGGAAATCATTTGACCCATCTAAGATTAGAACCATCATGGATTGGCCTGCACCTACTTCTATGACTGAGGTCAGGAGTTTTATGGGATTGGTAGGTTACTATAGGCATTTTTTAGAGGGCTTTTTTAGAGTGGCACACCCCATCACTTCTCTTCAGCATAAGGGAAAGAAGTTTGAGTAGACCGAGAAGTGCGAGAGGGCCTTTTAGGAACTCTAGAAGGCACTTACCAGTGCACCAATTCTAGCAGTGCTTGATCCATCAACGGATTTTTTTGTATGCACAGATGCTTCCTTAAATGGTTTGGGAGCAGTTCTTATGCAGAACGGGCGAGCCATTGCATATGAGTCCTGGAAACTTAAGACTCATGAACTTAATTACCCCACTCATGACCTTGAGTTAGTTGCAGTGGTTCATGCGTTAGTGAGATGGTGGCATTTCCTTTTGGGTCACCGGTTTGAGCTCTATTCAAATCATCAAAGATTGCAGTATATTTTCACCCGGCTGAACCTGAATGCATGTTAGCGTAGGTGGGTGGAATTCCTATGTGAGTACGATTGTGATGTTCACTACATCAAGGGAAAAGAGAATGTGGTTGTCGATGCCTTGAGTAGGAGGCAACATGGGGTCTACTCTATGACTATAGGTACATAATTGAGAGATCGGATATTACATCACTTACATGAGGATGTTTTGTATGTAGAGGCCAGTTAGATTATTCAGTCTCAGAGTACCCTTGAGGGTAAGTATTTAGGATATTCCCTAGATTTTGATGGGACTTTACATCATAGAGGACACATCTATGTCCCATCCTCTGGAGATTTGTGAGCTTTCATCATGTTAGAGGTTCATAGAGCCCCTTATGCAGTGCATCCTGGAGTCAAGAAGATGCATGCTGATTTGAGGTTGTTATATCATTGGCTAGGGATGAGACAGAACATAGCTGAGATAGTGGCACAATGTCTTGAGTGTTAGAGGGTTAAGGAAAATTATCGACACCCTGGTGGTTTTCTTCAGCCTCATGAGATACCAGAGTGGAAGTGGAATGTTATTTCCATTGACTTCATCATTGGTCTTCCTATGTCAACTCGATGCCATGATGCCATCATGGTGATAGTTGACAAGCTGACCAAAGTAGCCCACTTCTCACCTATTTGGACCACTTTTATAGCCACAGCAGTAGCACAGGTTTTCTTTTGGGATATTGTCAGACTTCATGGCATACCTCATAAGATTATTTCTTATCAAGATTCTCTCTTCACATCATCCTTCTGGAGAGGGTTATAGATAGCTTTGGGCACTAAGCTTAATTTTAGCACCGCATATCACCTAGAGACAGATGGTCAGACAGAAAGGGTAAATCAGGTGTTGGAGGGTATGCTCCGTATGTATATCATGGATCATTAGACTTGGTGGGAGGAGTACCATCACTTGGTTGAGTTTTCTTACAATAATGGGCATCACACTTCCATAGGTATGCCTCCCTATCAGGCATTATATGGAAAACCATGTAGGACACCATTGAGTTGGGACCGTATTGAGGATAGGGTTTCTTTAGGTCCTGAGTTAGTGCAAGAGTTGGAGCAGTAGGTGACTTTGATTAGACACCGTCTGAAGGAAGTGTAGGATAGACAGAAGAAGTATGTAGACACTAAGAGGGAATATAATAGTTATTAGATTGGGGATAGATTCTTTCTGATAGTTTGACATCATAAGAGTCCAATACATTTTGGAAAGGGCTCTAAGCTTGCACCCAAATTTGTTGGTCTTTTTGAGATTCTTGAGTAGATAGCTCATGTCGCCTATCATATTGCTTTGCCACCTAGCCTGTCACGCATCCACGATGTCTTTCATGTGTCAGTGTTGAGGAATTATATTTTTGATGAGTCTCATATCATATATTGGGATGCCTTGCAAGTGGAGTCAAATGACCAGTTGGCTTTGGAGCCCATCCGCATTTTGGCACGCCGGATGCTAACTCTTTGAGGCTGAGCATTGGACCAAGTTAGGTCCAGTGGGATTGCTATGATGAGGTTACGACATCATGGGAGGACGTAGTGTAGATGAGAGCACAATACCCCCATCCTTTTAATGAACTCTAGGAGGAATTTCATGCCTAGGGGGGGAGGATGTGAGGCCTCACCCCAAGCACATCATAGTCTTTCAGTTTCTTCATTTGAGGTAGACTTATTCGATGTTATATTTTGATGCCTTATTGATTTCTAACACTTTATATTATGTTTTTTAATCACCTTAGAGGTTTTATGCACATTATATTACGTTTAGATTTATGATACTGTGATATCAATTTGGATCCTACATGTGTGATTAATGTTATTTTATGAATGTTTTGATGTCATGATGTTATTTAATTATGCAGTGGATTATATATGCAACATTTATGTTACAAGCCTAATTAAGTGATGAATTTTATATTTCATGATGAGTTGATTTTATGCCATGGATGAATTATTATGCGATGTGAATTATGAATTAAGTAGGGATATTACAGATGAATTTTCTTGATCATTAATGTTATGAATTTACATGTATATTCCTTGGACTACTGATGTTTGATTTTAGTGTGCAAGGAATTAGACCATGGTAAATTTGGGGAACCAAAGCATAGACCTATGTGAAATCAGTTCAAGCCAAGGTTGCTTCTAATGAGAGGCAAAAACCTTGTTGTAATTTTATTTTATTTTGTAAATGTGATGAGCTAGTATGTCTCTATCTATTCTGAAATTTTGTTATTTCATTTTATGTATGCATATGCTCAAGTGGAAATGCCATGTGGCCTGTGATGTGTAATTTGTGTGTTTGTGTCACTTGACACTTGTAAAGTGTACATGTGGCCATGAAATGTTCCACTTGAGGATTGGTTGTCCACCAAACTAGGATACTACCCCTTTAGGATCCACATGTGAACCCCTTGGATAGGGAGCTTGAGGTAGTGTCTTATCAAAGAATTTCGAATTTGATCTTACCATGACTTTTTAGGGGGCTTAAAAGGTGTCTAGGTGTGTGTTTAGTATTTTTTTAGTAATCCCACTTGATATACCTATGGGTAAGGAGCATTTTTAACCATAGGACAACCCTTAGCTGACCAAAAGACCCTTCCAAAAGTTGGATTTTCAAAATGGCCAAAAATCAACTTTTGAAGCAAGGTCTTTTTAAGAGCTCCATCCATTAGGATGCAAGTCCTTTGCCCACCTTTTTGGCCAACCTTTTTAGAAGCCCATTTTTTAAAAGTTGTAAGAGGCTTAGGGAAGACCAACCAATTAGAAAGCTTTCCTTATCCCTAGGGGGTTGTGGTGAGTTGTGTGGAGGTCTTTTTAGTGCGGACTCTTGATTTTGGAGAGTTTGAATACCCACTCTCTACTTTAGAGACTAGATGAATTTGGAGAAGCTTGGATAGGAGAAAGCTTGGACAAAAAGGAAACTCATCTTCAACATTCATCATTTTTGCATTAGATCTAGGTTGGTGGCTCCAACTCATTCTGTTTTCATGTTGCATGATTAAATTTGTATTATGTGATGAGAAAGGTGTAGTTCTATCTTCATGTTCATGTTAGTTGCTTATTTATGTTGAGATGTTTTGTGCAATGTAAATCCTATTCTCCTTTAGATTTTGTGGATATCATGTTTTTGTGATAGTGTTGTAATGTGTTTCTTTTTCTTGTTCTTGTAAAGAGTATGTTATTTGGGAGTTCTCAAGGCCACACTCACCCTTGGGAGGGAAGAGTAGCCTTGGAAGTGAAGGGTTTTAGGACAACTCATGGGTGTAGAGTCTCTCCTAAAGGAGGAGAGGGATAAATCATGGAGTATGGGGTCCTTGATGTCAAATCCATGGAGGTCATCAGGGTATTGTTCTTGGCTAGAATGCCTTGGGGGTCATAAGGGGTTGTGGCTGAGTTTTGTGTGTGGGAATAGAAGCTATGTGCTACTTCATGCCTTGTGAAGGCTTGTATGAATTTTAATTATGGTTTTGGCTATCTCCCCATTGGAGTATTTGGTTCACCTTCACCCCAAAAATGAGTCTTGTGTGACCCTTGTAAAATCCTTAGGAAGGGAACGGTTTTCTTCTTGTTGTTGGTAGTTTGTTCTTTTTGTGAAGATGTGAAGCTTGTGAGTGTGTGTAGCCTGTTTGTGCTTTGGTTCCCCTAGCTCAGGGGTGGCTTCTTAGAAGCCTAGGTTGGGAGGTGAGCACCCCATGGCCTATATATTTTTATTTGCAGGATTATGAAACTATGTTCATGTGGGAAAAGCTCTTGGAAAGGTCTTATTTTGGTGTCATATTGAAGCAAAAATTATTGTGTTGTAATCTTGTTACCACTCCAAAATTTATATATTTGTAACATTGTATTCAATGCCTCTTTAGTCTTGAAAGGAAGGACTTGATTTTCTTGTAATAAATTCATTGTGCAATGTTGTATATTTACTCAAACTATACCTTCCTTATTACTTATTTCATTGAGAATCAATGGAATTCAATTTTGGAAATCTTGCTTGAAGTTGAATAGTAGTGTTCTCAAGTTTTGTTAAAACAATCTCCCTTTAGCATTTTAATTCAATACTATGTAGAATTAGTAATCATGTTGTGTATAAGAAGGAGAAAGAATGTTCAATAGTTTAGTTGAATTAATGTTAAAGATAGCCTTTATTTGAGAGTATTATTGCAAATCAATCTATAAAGTTCTATCTATTCTTGTTGTAAATTAATCAAATGGATAAATCAATCTTTATTGTCTTTGAGCTTCAAAAGAAACTATGTTGAAGAGACAACAAAAAAAAACAAAGAAATTGCTTCAAAAAGAGACCTACAGGTCTCTGGAAAATGTATTATTTTATTTATTATTTCGTATTAAATTGAAACTTAATAATTATGGTAGTTATGTATTTATTAAAATTTTGTATCAATTGAATTTTATTACTTAGTTTAAATTAATTATTAAAGTTTAATTTATTTTGAAAATTATTTTATATAAATTTGATATAGTTAATTTATAGAGTTAGAGCTTTGTTTTAATCCAAACTTAAATTAGGTAATCCAATTAGTAATTTGTCCCATTTGAACCCATCTAATTTGGGTTATGAAAATTTCATTTAGTTAAATCATTTTAATTGTTTTAATTAATGCAATTAAATCATTTTAATCAATTCAATTAGATTATTTGATGTGTTTAAGCTGTATAATTAACTTAGTTAATTTCATTTTAGTTTAAGAGGAAAAATTTCTTGTTATAGTTCTTTTAAGGGAACGTTGACATAGGATCTTTCCTTACATTAGTTTGACCTCTATTCTACTTAGAAGTTGTGAATTTATTAACGTCATTAGTTTTTTAAACTAAGGCCATTAATGGGAAATAATAGATTTATTATCTTTCAAGTGTTGTTACTTAATGATTCCTTTAGTACTAATATGATAACATTATCAAATTTACGAAGTGAAAACTAATTAATGTAATTAGTCTTTTAATTATTGATGTAAGATTAATAACTTCTCCAAATGAGTTTTCTATTTTAGTGATTTTTAATTAAATGAAAGAATTCTAATTTAGAGGTTTAATTCTATGATACTATTTGGGAGATTATTAAATCAGAATGAAATTATTAGGATAGTTGTAAATTTTATTGAACCATAAAGGGGTTATTCAAGTACGTACCCTTGTGATGAACTTGAGTAAAATAAATGATAAAATAAATAAATAAATTGATTTAGTTAATCAAAATATTTAAATTCTATTGAAGGTTATATGTCATAGGGATTTAGTTTAAAATTAGATTATATTTAATTAAGTAATATTTAATAGTATAATAATCACTTTCTTAACTATAGTTTAATTTAATATGTTAATCTTTGGTTTAATCCTAAGATAGATCTAAAATTTAAAGGAAAGATTTTGAAATCCATCAATAGTTTGATATACTAGCAATTAGTGAATAATCAATTTAATAGACTAAGATTAAGATTAAATTAGTAAACCCTATAATTCTATTGGGCATGCCATCATGTTTAAGGGGTGTGCATAATTCGATTATCTATCACCATGTTTCCCTGCTATCGAAAGTATACCATCACTCTCTCAGTTTTAACCATTCATCTTAATCAACTATTAACCTTAAACTTATAACTTATAACTTTAAGAAAAAATTAGTGTGTTTTGCTTGTAGAATTATGGGCATGACATTATCTTTAGTTCGAGATCTCTTCCCTACCTGGTTCAAACCTTTCTTAAGATTTTCAATCATATCAGTTTGCATGTCAACAACTTTTATCTTCTTTGATGTTGTGTCTATACCCAATAATTTTAATGCCTCTTCCAACTTTTTGTTTAGAATTACAATTGAAAGCAATTGGGCTTGTTCAAGTGTTTCAAAATTATCAAATTTAGCTGATATTTCTCTTGCTATCTTATTCATTGACCTCTTCTTAGCAAGACTTAAATGTTGAACATTAGAAAATGATCTCAATTTATCCACATCCATTGTAAGTAAATGATCTAAGTTTCTATAATTAATATTTCTCTTTATAGTTTGAGCTAGATCTATAAGTTCATCCATACCATTAGGACCACGTGATCCCGACCCTTCTCCAACATAAATTTCTTGAGCTTCCATAGGGAGTGATCTTGACCCTTCTTCAACGTGCATTTCTTCAACTTGGCTTGACCCTCCTACTTGAGCTTCTCCTTCACCTTGACCATGTTGATTGCGAGCTACATGAAAAAAAATGAATCAAATTAGAGAAAAATTTGGACATGTAAAATTAGAGGTAGATAGGTTCATACCTTCTTTTCTTTTATAATAATATGTCAGTGTAGCTTCATGATTTCTTTGATTGGTACTAGGTGACCTTTTTCTTGCAGATTTACTTTGTCTTCCCTTCTTATTCCCCATTTCTTCTCTCGAAAAAAATGTCTTCTAAAAATTTGGCTTGATAGTAATTCTCCTCTTCAAAAAAAACATCTTTGATTAAAAAACACCAATAGCAATTATCCTCCAAAAACTTCTTTGATAAAAACACCAATAGAAATTCTCCTCCAAAAAATGCCTTTGAAAAATCAGAGCAATAGTGAAAATTGCGAAATAAGTTGATTGCAACTGTGTGAAAAATGAAAAAAAACATTTTCTTTTATACCATGTCCAAAAAATTACCATAATTAGCTAACCCACTTCGAGCGAAGTAGGTCGAATAAAATTCCACTGGGGCTTGTTCCTACCGGATTTTTCCCAAGGGGTCTTCGCACGAAGACCCTGGGATGTCTTCAGGCGAAGGGGGTCTGTGCGCAAAGAACCCAAACTAGAATTTTTTTTCAAGATGAAAAAAAATTTAAAAATGTCTTTCAAGGCCTAAAATAGAGACCAAACAAGATGATTTCCTCAAATAAAAAATGCTAGATGATGCTACTTCGAGTAAGATTTGTAACGACTATAATTTTAATACATATTAAGTTCATTGTTACTTTTGAAATCAACTTTAATTAAATGTAGGTTGTTTGGTCATTCAACAACCTATCTCTTTGACGCTTTGGGAAAAATAGTAACTTACAATTTTTTTTAAATGAAAAATATGTAGGAAAATGCATTTGTGTTACCTTTCTATTAAAAAAAAGAAAAAATGAATTTCGATATATACATATCAAGTTAGAGCGATCCAAAAGAAGGTATGTCTAAATTACAATTACTCTCACTTTAGAACTTAATAAAGTATGAAATATTGAACCAAAATGAATGAAATAAATTAAATCCATCATATATTGAAGTTAAAAATATAACCTCAAAATAATTACATCGTTATCATTTTTGAAAAAAAAGTTATGCTAATCCAAGTGACCGTCACTCCTTAAAAACATTGATTTTCCACACAAACCACTTTTCGAAGGAGAAAGAAAATGGATTCAAATCAATTTAAATTTTTTTAAAATATATTTAGAAACTAGAAAGAATATTCTAAAAGACTCTAGTTTACATCATCTTCAAATTCCTAATAGTTTTGCGGCGATAGATGTTCGAGAGTGAAGTTTTTTTCAGAATGTTGATCTCAGTGTCAAAGTTGGCCAAAAATCAAGACACACTATTTTGGGACCACCCTATGGGCTCAAAATAATGTTTCTCATCCTCTACCTATAAATCACCCCAATCGAGAACATTCATCACATCGAAAATATACTATCTCAACACAAAAACATGAAATACATCATGGATGTGTGATAGGCTAGGTGGAAATGCTAGGCAATAGGAAATGTGAATTTACAACTTAGATCCTTTCCCATGGTGGATGGAGCTCTTCCATGATCTGACTTGCAAAAGCACAAGGTCTCCTATAGAGAAGTGATGATCTAACCCATAAGAATCAACATACTTCTTCTATTGGTACTGAGAGGTAACTAAATATTCTCTCATATGAACAACCTGTTTGTCCATATCTTTAAGTATCTTATAAGAACAATCTATATTCTTCAGCATTGGAGACTAACCATCAAGTTTAGAGATATTAAATAGATAAGGGCCCAATGGAACCCGAGTGACAAGACTTCAACTACTTGGAAGGATGCTTCGCGGTTGAAATATTTGTACCCCTCACTTTTTTGGAACTTCCAGGAGTAAGCCTATGCCTAGGGGGGGGGGGGATGTATTGACTCCCACGGTTGCATTCTTTTCCATGGTATTTTGGTCAAAGTTGGATTCTATTTTATTATATGGCTATCCATATGATGTGATAAAAAATTGCACCATGTGATGCATTTGGTTATAGTACATTATTTTGGCTTTATCAATATCATTATTGATATAGATGTTTGATTATGTTGTTTCTTACCGTTGTGATCATATCTACATGATGATGCTTTCAAGATGTGACATGATGCTTTATGATTATATCTAGTTTATTTTGTATTCAAGAATATTGGATTATGTTATTATGATGATTATCACTGATTCCCCATCTTATTGTGCCTTTGTGTTGATGGTTATCTAATTTGAGGTTTTTCACTACTTTATGATTTAATGTTTTATAATGATTATTTTAATGCACTTTGATGTAAATAAAATGTTAATTAGTATGTATATTGAGGATTAAATATGAAAAGTCCAATGCCGTGACATTCTAATACATACGAATGATCGTGTCACTAGAGCATCGTTGTTCGATTAACTGTACTTTTATAATTCATGTTTATGCTTTTTCTATTTATACTACAATCATTTGTACTTGAATTGTGTGTGTTTTAGTGAATAGGTCTACCTGAGCTGCAGGTTTGAGTGTCTTATTCCTAACAGTGGCATAGGGGATAGTTTTACGGGCCATTCAAGATTTAGCCAATATCATCTTTGTATGGACAATGTATCCATAATTGAATTAATATACACATGTGGATAACTTCAGACTTCATTTGTATAGTTTTAGACCAGTATAGTTGTCTATGCATTTAGAGTTCCCATGGTTTTCAAAGATAAGTTATAGATTAAATACTAATTTAATTATTTAGGAGTTAATTTTATATTGGGAAAAAAGATTCATTTCCTCACTTTTGGTTTTTGGAGAAATGGGAATTTTTCTCCAATTTCCATAAGAGAAAATCATTCTTTTTCTCGTTATGTTTGATCCACTAGTCAAATTTGTGTAGGTAGCAACTCATTGGATTCGTGCTACAATTTATCCTACTTGTCTGGAGTCATTTTTCACTTTCATGGAGAATTTATTTTCTTTCGTCCACTTTCATGTTTTCATCTTTATGTGAGGTAAGCCATCTTGGATCTTTCACTTCGCTTTGTCTCTTGAATTCAAGTAAATTGTTTTAGTTTCGTGGGTCAAGAATTAGCATTCTCCCATTGTGATGCTTGCTAGGGAACCTAGGAGATATTAACCTAGAACATGTTACTAAGTTTACATAATAAATTTTTTCTTAAGAATTTACAAAAAATATTGAACTAAAAAGTGGAAGTAAAACATAAAGTCCATATATACTCATATACACATCCTCAATTATAGATTAAAAATCTCAAGGGTTCCTTGACGTGGAATCCTATATATACAATTTAATTTGTTAACTACAATGATCATCTAAGTCTTCTACATAGTACATCTCAAAGAATAAATAGATACATCTGAACAATAAAGTATACATGATAACCCACATCCACTGCACAAGTTGCAAGGTATGTAAATACAACTGAGTAAAAAGTAAAAATAAAGAAAGAATGGGTACAAATCTCCAAGGAAGATAGGATAAGAAGCAACTGTAACAAGGATCATCCAACACTGGTACAAGAATTTTAGAGTCTCAAATGGTAAAAGTATCACTAACTCCCGACCTCATTGAAACCTGCGGTTTCACTCCCACCATGCTGAGGAGATAACATCAAACCCCACTCAGATAACAATACCAAAATCAATCATCAGGTAATACTAAGAAAGGATCCTAGAAGTTCCTATTTCAAGGGTACAACTTAATAACTCAAAGTTACACATGCTAATCTAGAGGAAACCAACACACGTAAGAAACCTAAGATGAAATCAAGGAAGTGTCATCACATATGTCGACCCCTTGGAATGATCTCACTGGAGTTTAACTCCAAAGTGTGATCATATGCGTAACTTGAAATCCTCTCATGCAGACAATGATAACCGATCATGTCAGAGATCACCGCCACTACTAGATGAGAAAGCATCTTCTCTTTCTCCCATCCTTAGCCTATACTAGCACTCAGGGCATGGGTGAGGAATCAATTATATTATTAATTCATTTTAAAACCCTATTTAATATTATATTTGTATCATCTTAAAATGGAAGCACTTCCATGATAAGAGCATTTAGCCCTCTGAGTAAGTGGTTTGGGGTCATGTTAAGCACCTTGATCAGGTCTTTGCATGTATTTGAATTTTCTCCCCACTTTCCACTTCTTCCTTGCACTTGATTTCTTCATTCTAGGTGAAATTAGGGTTAGGATCTTAAGGATTCTATTGAATTTCCCTCTTCCATGGCTCTATTTTCTAGGTAGGATTAAAAAATAAATCCTCCTAGCCTTCATCATGTTCATCATAGGATTTTATGTCTACACCTGACATTCTATCCTGTTCTGGCATTAATTCTAGGTTTCTGGGCAACCTCGAGACCTCCTGACTGGGTTCTGAGCTGATTTGGGACCTGGGTTAGATTCAAGGTTGAACCTGACTAGGTCAGGGTCAAGCTCGGACTTGACTAGGTTAGGTCCAACCTCAATTTTGCCCCTTTCTCCAAATTTTCAAAATACTTAATTTTTGGGCTTCGGGCTTTTGGGATATTTAGTTTCCCACCTCCGGGTTAATCATTTCGGGTTTCAGGATGGTAAATCCTTTAATTTCATTTAATCTAGGTATATTTTCCAAAGGTTAGGACCTAATTGGGATTTAATTCTCCAAGGTGACCCCTCTAGAGGATTGTGCCCTAGTTCACTATAAAAGGAGGCCTTCCTTTCTCATTTTGACATCCATTATTCACATCTCTTCATCAAGTTTTGTGATATCTCATCTCAAGAAAGTCTTCAAGCAAGCAATTCTTCAAGCATTCAAGTGTTCAAGCATCCATCCATCAAGGAGATCCATTGTTAGCTATTGAAGGATTCAATCTCTTTGGAGCCTCCTTTGATGATCTATCCTTCTCCATTCATTCAAGCCTTCTCATATGCAAAGATCAAGTCAAGATTGGTGTTGAAGATCAAATACCATTGATTGGAGAAATCCTACATCCATTGAAGCATTCCTACTTGTGGATTTAAGGATTTGAATCCTCTACAAGGACTTCAACATAAGCAAGGTGATTTGTTCCAATTATTTTGTTTATGCATACTACATTTCAATTCAATTTCAAGGTTAATTCCTAAACTGGGGTTTGACCAAGGCAAACCCCCCATACAACAAAAAACCCCCATTTTCTTGCAAGTAGAGGTGCAGAATTTTAAATCTAAGAGCGAATTTGGATACCCTTTTTGGAAAACTTTCAAGATCTACAAACAAAATTTGAATCGAACTTCAAATAAAGAATGTGGTATTTGACCTTTTATGAGGGTCAAACCCGAGCTAAGCTATCTTGAGGAAAGATTTCTGGGTTTTCTCTATCTCGGCATTTATAGTCCAGGACAAGTTTTAGATTTTCTCAAAAGTACACACAGACATCAAAATTCAGCATTTTCCAGATCTGCCCTAATTTTAGGTTAGTATTTGTATTTCAATTCCAAGTATAACATAATAATTCTCTTCCATAGGGAAATATTGGATTTACTCTCTCTCTCTCTTCCGTATTAACCATAAATTGATTCGATTGTGTATTAACCTTTTGGGTTGATCAAATCAGATCTCTTCTTTCGGGAATTTGGGTTTGAGAATAGATCTCATATTTCCCCCTTTACATCTGAATAGTGGTGAATCCATTTTACCTCTATTCATTTTAGTGAACCCATCTAGCTTACTCTCTTTCTCTTTTGGTGTTAGATTCCTCTCTATTCTTATTGTGGAATTGGATGCCTTATTGTGCTATCCTTTTTATCTTGTTACTATTAGATTTTTCCTTTGTGTTGGATCTTGCATGCTAATTATATTTCATGCTTTATGTGTCTTTAGTTTATTTCATTTGTATTGCATTGGTTTATGAGATTTACTACCACTAGTCCTACTTATAACATTTTGATTCAAAGAAGACGTAGACTCATGGGTGCCTTTGATCCTGAATCTTCTTCTCCTTTCCTTAGGATCCTAGATGATAACTTGATTCTTCATGATTCCAATCCTCCTATGGAGAAAAACTCTTCTCACTCATCTCATGATGAGGATGACGCTTTAAGAGTTCCTCCTGAACAAGTCCAAAAAATTTCCATTGAACTTGATAAAATGGGTAATTGGCTGTTAACAATGAATAGCTATGATTAGATAATTTTATATTAATATTCTATATTAATATATATATACTTGATAATATTACCTATTTATGTATATCTAATATTATCAATATACTTATATATATATATATATATATTTAATAATATAACTAAGCCTTATATATATATATTGATCTGCACTATTGATGTGATATGATATTATCATATCAATAATACATATTGTTAATATGTATTATTGATACGATAATACATACCAATTAATATCGACTGCTATACCAAGTACCGACTATGATATATATCGGATGCCATATTGAGTGTTATGCATATCGGCCACCATACCGACTGTTATATATATATATATATATCGGATATCGTATGCAATATGTTATATGATTGTTAATTCATATAACATACTGCACGGTATACATATCTTACAATATGTATATCGTGCAGTATGTTACCCGTGGCTTATATAATACAAAAACATACGATACTGCACTTTACATATATCGTAGTTACAATATATGTAAAGTGCAGTCTTTAATATTTGATTATCGGTAAAGGTAATTTGTTATGAAAGGGCATCGGTATTGAAGGGACGTGACTCATTTATGAGTCACGTCTCCTTCTATGTGCAAAGACATATATATATTGATAAATATTTTTGTATTTGAGATGAATTATATACATCAGGTCTGAATAAGGATTATCATATACAAAAATCAAGAAAAATAATAATATCAAACTAAAGTTTATTGTAATTTCACATGGTATCAGAGCTAAGGTTCTGAAATTTAAAGAAATTTAATAAACTTAAGATATTATAAAATGGCAAACATGATCAGATTTGAGGACAGACTTGCAGGGGCTGATAACTTCCAATCATGGAAGATAAGAATCATAATGCTGCTAAAAGAGAATAAAGTTGAAACTTTTATTAAACTAGACAAGGTTAAGCCAGAAGCGGAACCCGATCTATCAAATTGGAATGAAGGGAACGACAAAGCCATGAAGATAATTATCGATGGGGTCAGAGATCATATTGTACCAATCCTATCCAAATATGATAAGGCATATGAGATGTACAAGGCATTGGAGAAAACATATGAAATAAATAATGCTAGCAAGAAACTAGCTTTGAAAAGAGAAATGAACCAGATTAGTATGAATAAGAATGAGAAAATAAATGCATACTTTCTAAGGGTATCAGCATTAAGAGATCAACTTTCACTACTAGGCCATGAAATTGATGGAAAGGAACTAGCCTTAATTGCTCTAGATGGACTACCTGAATCTTGGGAAACCTTTGTTGTTGGTATAAGTGCTAGATCCAAGTTTCCAAAATTTGATCGATTAAGAACAGATTGTCTTCAAGAAGAATCAAGGTTAGATAAAAGAGGATTAAAGAAAAAGATCAATGATGAAGAAAATCATGCACTAAATGTAAATACTCACAAGAAGAAGAAATTCAAACATTTCAGAAAGAATAAATTCAATACGGAGTATCCCAAAAGAGACCTATCTCATGTTAAATGCTTTAGGTGTGACAAACCCGGACATGTTGTAACAAATTATCCTTACAAGAATCATCAAGCCTCTTTTACCAAATCCAAGAAGAAGCCCAATGAAGAAATCAAGAAGGAGCAATTTGTACTCTACTCTGCACTCTCAAATCAAGTTCCAAACAAGAACATTTGGGTTATTGATAGCGGTTCCTCACATCACATTACAGGGTTCAAAGAACTACTAGAAACCATGTCAGAAGAATCAGATGAAGAGGTAACCATTGGAGATGACTCCTCTTATCCAATAAGAGGCATTGGGACATGCACAATCAAACTAAAGACCGGTATCTCAATTCAACTCACAGGAGTCCTATTTGTCCCAGGAATCAAGAGAAACCTTTTATCCATATCGGCACTTGAAGATAATGGGTATAGAGTAACTTTCATGGATGGAAAAGTAAAAGCATGGCCTAAAGGTTTAACCTTCAAACAAGCTAATACCATAGGAAGAAGACAAGGGTGCTTATATGAATTAAATACTGATATAAATCAAGTCTTAGTAAATGACATTTCAAATTTAAATGAAGTATGGCATAGAAGATTAGGACATTTAAATTATAAAACTTTATCTTCTATGGAAAATTTGGTTAATGGATTACCAAAACTTAAACAATATCATTCTGGTGCATGTAAAAGGTGTGCACTAGGAAAAAACACAAAAGGAACATTTCAAATTAGTGTAAGCAGAACTAATGAGGTTTTAGAATTGATACATTCAGATTTATGTGGACCCATGTCTGTTTCTTCAATAGGAGGCTGCAAATACTATATAATCTTTGTTGATGACTTCTCACGAAAGACCTGGATTTACTTCCTTAAGTACAAAGAATCTGAGGGAGTACTAAGTAAGTTTAAAGACTTCAAATCTATTACTGAAAATCTATCTGGAAAGAAAATTAAAATTTTGAGAACATGGAAAAGAATACACATCTGAAATATTCAAACAATTTTGTAAAGAGGCTGGGATTAAGAGGGAGTACACCATACCTTATAATCCACAACAAAATGGGGTAGCTGAAAGAAAGAATAGAACTATTATTGAGGCCACCAAAGCAATGCTTCTTGATCAAAACCTTGATACCTCTCTTTGGGCAGAAGCATCAAATACAACCGTATACATACAAAATAGATGTCCACACTCACACATTGAAAATAAAACTCCTGAAGAAGCATTCACAGGGACAAAGCCTGATATAAGTAATCTTTGAATATTTGGATGTCCAGTCTACATTCATGTTCCTAAGGAAAAGAGAACAAAGTTAGAACCGTCTGGGAAGAAAGGTATCTTTGTAGGATATAGTGAAACCTCAAAAGCATATCGTATTTATATACCTAGGCAGAACCTTGTTGAATTAAGTAGAGATGTAATATTTGAGGAAGATACAGCTTGCTCTAAAAGTATAAATTCACAAGAGCAAGAGACTTTTGTTCCATCAAAAGAAAACACTTCACAGGAAACTCAAAAGGAGGACTCTGAGGAAGAAGAAAATGATGAAAATCTATCCACACTAGAAAATCCTAAGAAGAGACCACTTTGGGCCACTAAACTCATAGAAGAAGGAAAGACTCTTGGTGCTCCTCCAGGAACAGTCAGAGAAAGAAAAAGGCCTTCCATATTATCCAGCTATGCAGCACTCATGAGTGAACTCTCTAACTTAGAACCTACAAATGTATCTGATGCAATTCAACAACAAGTATGGAAGGATGCAATGATAGAAGAATATCAATCTATCATAAAGAATGATGTGTGGGATATTGTACCAAGACCAAAATCAAAATCTGTGGTATCATCTAAATGGTTATTCAAAATCAAACATGCAGCTGATGGTAGCATTGAAAAGTACAAAGCAAGATTTTTAGCAAGAGGCTTCTCTCAAAAGGAAGGGATTGACTATGAAGAAACATTTGCTCCTGTTGCACGTTACACATCTATTAGAACAGTTCTAGCCATTGCAGCTGCCAAAGGTTGGAAAGTTCATCAAATGGATGTTAAAACAGCCTTCTTAAATGGAAGTATTGAAGAAGAGGTATACTTAGAACAACCTGAAGGATTTGAGATTCATGATCCTAAAACACATGTATGTAAGTTGAAGAAAGCATTATATGGACTTAAACAAGCCCCCAGAGCTTGGTATGCTAGAATAGACAGCTATCTAACAAAGTTAGGATTTTCCAAAAATGATGCTGATCCAAATCTATACTTCAAGCTAAACAAAGGTGATATGTTGATAATCATATTATATGTTGATGATTTACTGATTACAGGGGAAGACTATTTGATTCAACAATGTAAGAAAGACTTAGCCAAAGAATTTGATATGAAGGACTTAGGTCTTCTACACTACTTTCTTGGTCTAGAAGTTTGGCAAAAATCAGACTGTATTATTTTGAATCAAGGCAAATATACCCTTGATATCTTGAAGAGATTTGGCATGTTGAATTGTAGACCCATGTCTTCACCCATGGAAATAAATTTTCATAAACTAAAGGAAGCAACATCAGAATCTCCTTCTGCAGATATCTCTTTATACAGACAATTAATAGGATCTCTAATGTTCTTAGGGAATACCAGACCTGACATTTGTTTCTCAGTAAACACATTAAGTCAGTTCATGTGTGATCCCAAAGAAATTCACTTTACTGCTGCTACACATGTATTGAGATATCTCCAAGGTACATTAAACTATGGACTCAAGTATGATAGGACAGAATTAAACCTTCATGGGTTCACTGATTCAGATTGGGCTGGAAGTGTGATTGATCGTAAAAGTACCTCAGGATGTTGTTTTAGCTTGGGATCAGCTATGGTGTCTTGGATCAGTAGAAAACAATCTTCAGTAGCTCAAAGCTCTACAGAGGCAGAGTACATTGCAGCTTCAATGGCAGCTAAAGAAGCAGTATGGCTTAGGAAACTACTCAGTGGACTATTTGGTAAAACTCTACCACCAACTACTATCTTCTGTGACAATCAAAGCTGTATCAAGTTATCAGTAAATCCTGTATTTCATGATAGATCAAAGCACATTGAGATTCCTTATCACTATGTTCGTGATATGGTAGAAAGAAAGGTACTCCAGTTGGAATATGTTTGTACAGGAAATCAAACTGCTGATATTCTCACCAAAGCTCTTCCAAAGGTGAAAGTTGATCACTTTAGGAAAACTCTTGGTATGATTGTAATATGATTTTATATATAATATATAAATGTTATTTTATGGGCTCATCCATCCTGTGGACATTTCTAGAGGTGACGACTTCTTAGATAATGAACACTTGTATTTGATTACGAGATGACGATCTTGTAATGTGGTGTTGTTATGGTAAACAGATTATCTGTTAGTGCACATACCATAATGAGGTTATATAAAATATGATATAATGTTATATTTAATATATCCTTGTATCACTATTACTGTGATACAAAATAGGTATCAGTTGTTGATTCCTCATATCATTGTGATATGGAAATAGGTATCAGTTGTTGATTCCTCATATCGTTGTGATATGGAAATAGGTATCAGTTGTTGATTCCTCATATCGTTGTGATATGGAAATAGGTATCAGTTGTTGATTCCTCATATCGTTGTGATATGGAAATAGGTATCAGTTGTTGATTCCTCATATCTTTAGGATATGGAAACTAGGTGTCACAATGCATGGTGATTCCTCATATCTTTAGGATATGGAAACTAGGTGTCACAATGCATGGTGATTCCTCATATCTTTATGATATGGAAACTAGGTGTCACAATGAATGGTGATTCCTCATTTCAAATGAAAATATGATGCTAACATAAAGTGAAAATTATCTTATCTAGCTAAGAGGGAGTGTTAACAATGAATAGCTATGATTAGATAATTTTATATTAATATTCTATATTAATATATATATACTTGATAATATTACATATTTATGTATATCTAATATTATCAATATACTTATATATATATATATATATATATATATATATATATATATATATATATTTAATAATATAACTAAGCCTTATATATATATCGATCTGCACTATTGATGTGATATGATATTATCATATCAATAATACATATTGTTAATATGTATTATTGATACGATAATACATACCAATTAATATCGACTGCTATACCAAGTACCGACTATGATATATATCGGATGCCATATTGACTGTTATGCATATTGGTCACCATACCGACTGTTATATATATATATATCGGATATCGTATGCAATATGTTATATGATTGTTAATTCATATAACATACTGCACGGTATACATATCTTACAATATGTATATCGTGCAGTATGTTACCCGTGGCTTATATAATAAAAAAACATACGATACTGCACTTTACATATATCGTAGTTACAATATATGTAAAGTGCAGTCTTTAATATTCGATTATCGGTAAAGGTAATTTGTTATGAAAGGGCATCGGTATTGAAGGGACGTGACTCATTTATGAGTCACGTCTCCTTCTATGTGCAAAGACATATATATATTGATAAATATTTTTGTATTTGAGATGAATTATATACAGCAGGTCTGAATAAGGATTATCATATACAAAAATCAAGAAAAATAATAATATCAAACTAAAGTTTATTGTAATTTCACATTGGCTTCTGCAAGAAAACCATAATCAAGATTCCATTCAAGCTATAGAGGCTCTTAAGAAAGTTCTCCATGATAGTGATCAGGGTGTTAACCTCTTGCATGGTATTACTCATCTTGTGCATTCAAATGTTAAACCTTTAGCTTAAGAAGCTCAAGATTTAGGGTTGATTCCTCCTATCACTAGTGTTGAACCTCCTAATCCTCTACCTAGTATTCCTATCTATACTCCTCCTTTGGTGACTGTGACAGTTCCCTCTATTCCTATGAGTTTTCCTCCTGTGTCCCTTCCTACATCACAACCTTCATATCATAATGTTCCTTTCACTTATTCCAAACCGCTTCCAACTGTAGTTCCTAGTGTTCCTCCAGTTGTGTCTTCTATTCCTACAGCTTCTTACACTTTACCTAGTGTATCTAATGTTGCTACTCCTCCTATTTCCTCTAAGTATTCAACAATCATCAGTTTGGCTCAAACTATATCCTTACAACAACAACTTGCTTCTTTAACTCAAAACAAGTTTAGTATACCTACATGTGACATGGGAAGTCCCTTGTCCCGGGATATTATTCATACTCCTATTCCTCAGCAAGGTGAGATGCCTCATCTTGAGAATTATAATGGAAAAGGAGATCTTGTTCATCATATTAAAACCTTCCAAATCCTTTGTAGTGATTATGCTCATGACCATAGGATTTTAGCCAAACTATTTGCTAGAACTTTCCATGACAAAGCTTTACAATGGTATTGTTCTTTGCCTCCTTATTCGATTGGTTCCTTTCCACAACTTGCTAATGCCTTTATTCAACAATTTCAAAATAATATTGGTCTGTAAGTGTCTTTGACTGATTTAATGCATTGTAAACAAAGTGCTAAAGAAAAATTGACTAAATTTATTGGTAGATTTAAGCATTTGCATGCTCAAATTTCCTATCTTGTTCCTAATATTGATATTCAATGTATGTTTATTTCAAATTTGCAAAAGGATATTAGAGATAAGATTCTGCTTGCTGAATTTACCTCTTTTCAACAACTTTGTGCAGCGCTTCATCATTATCAATTACAAGTGAGTCAATTTGAGAGCAACACTCCAATGGCTCCTATTCCAATTGATAAGAGTGATGCTACTCCTAATCCAAAAAAATTTCAAAAATTCAACAACTATGTCAAGATAAACAAACAAGCGAATGCAGTTGCTGATCAGGTTGTTGTTGCATATCATAATGCCACTTCTGCTTCCACTACTTTTCGATTAAATTGTATGTTTACTCCTCTTTCTAAAACTTTACATGCTATTATGAATAGGTTTTTAGCTGCTAATATGATTACTTTGCCTCCTATTCGACCTCTTTTACCTACTACGATTGCATCTAAATCTTTCAATCAGAATGCTTTTTGTCAATATCATCATCAGAATGGTCATGATACTGAGAGATGTTATTCTTTAAAACATAAGGTTCAAGATCTAATCGATTCTAAGGCTTTATCTATTGATAATATGGATAGTAGTGGGAATCAATCTATCTCTCCTCCTAATCAGAACCTTCAAATCTATATGAACCCTTTGCCTATGCATGATACTAATACTATTGCTCAACCATCTACTATGGAAATTGTGTATGACTCAAAGATGGATGATCTCAATCATGTTGTTAATCAAGTGGAGCATGTTGATCAATCTATATCTCCACCTCAACCTCAACCTCAGATTCAACCTCAAGTTCAATCTCAACCTCAATCAAAATCTAAACCTAAAATGAAAACTCAACCTAAACCTCGACAAAAATTTAAGAATAAGAGACCTCAGAAACTTTTGATTACCTTTGATGACTCTGAGATTATTAAAGCTCCTGATGGTCCCCTTTACATTGCTTCTAGGATTGCTAAGATACCTACTCGTGGTTGTCTTGTTGATTCTACCTCCTTAGTAAATGTTATCACTGAAGAAATTTTTTTATGAAAAACTTACAACATGACTTCTATGATACATCAGATGTGTGGATTCAAACTTGCAATGGTTTTCTTCATCCATCATTTGGTTCTATTACTATACCTGTTGAACTTTTTGGAAAGATTGTGAACACTACCTTTGTTGTTTTTCCTACTTCTGATCAATTTCAAGTTAAGCTAGGTTTTCCTTGGTTGACTACCATGCATGCTATTTCTTCACCTATCCATAAGTGTCTTAAGTTCATTCATGATGGAGAAGTGAAGAAAATCAATCATAGTTTATATCAACTTTCAAGGCCTCGAGATTGTGTTGCTCTTGATTTCTTTTGGCCTTCACTACCTAATTCATGTCCTCCTCACCCTAATAATCTTTTTCGATCATATCAAGCTTATAAACATCATAAAATTCTTGAATTAAGTTCACCTCCTATGGATCTTAATCGTGGTCTTTTACCTACACCCTCGATACCTCCTTTAACTATGACCTCTAGTTCTGTTAATCAAGTTCCTTCTACTGAACCTATCAAAGATCCTATGATTTTTTCTCCTATGGTTAATAATCTTATTGATCTTCCTAAAGAATGTGTGAAGGATCCTATGATTTTTCCTCCTAGTTCTCAACCTATTTCAAATAAATCAAAACATAATAAATATGCTAATGAACATCATAAAAAGCATCGTGCTCATGCTAAAGCTAAAAGATCTCTACCTTCTTCAAATAAACATATGCATAATATGTTAGAAGATGTTGTTACTAATAATGATGTTCACATGCATGATTATGATGATTCTATTCATATCTTAGATCCTATTTTAATTAACCTGGATGAAGAAGATACTCTTGATGATCCTGATGATGTTAATGATGAATATGAAATTATTGACATTGACATTGATTTACCTAATATGCTTTCATCATAATTAACTCTTACACCTAGTGTCAAACATAGTGATTCTCAAGAGGATCCTTGTTTGGACCTGCCTATCATTCCTACTATGTTGGATATAGTCCCTATTGTGACTTACCCACCTTCCCTAAATGATATACAATGAGATGGGGAAAGTAGGCGGCACACTTGATCGGCTTGTCATTCATGGTAGCTTTGTTGTGTGTTTTCCTACTGTACTATGCTTCTCCCATAATGTGTTTGCTAAATTTTGTTAGATTCTTTTATATGATCTTTGTTACTCAGTTGGTGCAAGGTGATGAAGGAATCGAAACTGTTGTTCAAATTCTTCTATATGTATCTCTATTCTTCTATGCGTTGTTCAATGTTATGTTGTAACTATGCTATTGTTCATAAATGTTTCCTTGTGTAATCTGCTTGGATTCAGGATATGGTAGCACTAATTCTTTTTGGTCTCCATGTCATGGTCTGAAAAGATTCTCCTTTGTATATCTTATGTGATCTTTCCTCCTTTGTGATTGTAGTTCTACTTTCTTTGGGGAATGATGTCAATTCATTTGCAATAATATCATATATATATTATCTTATGATCATACTGACCCCATAGTAGGTGGATCTCTTCTATGTTCTCTGTATGTTTCTATGATATTTCCCTTGATTTGTCTTCATCTAGGGGAATCTCAACGTGGAAACGTAATCAGTGGAGTTGTTTATGTTTCCATTAAATCCATTGCTCCTGTTAAAGTGTCAGCAATGATTTTAATGTGGGGGCATACGCTTTGCTCACCTATTACACACATGCACTTTTCAATACGCATATATTTTTCAAGATACTTCTTTTCCCTTTTTAGATTAGTAACTAATCCTTAAAGCACAGATTTATATTTTAGGATCTCTTGATCCCTCTAGTTTCAAATACACATATATTTTGATCCCTTAAGGTCGGAGGTGTCCTTAAGACTGGATCTCTTTTTTTTATTTTCTATTTTATTCTTATGTAATAGAATATTCCTAAGGATAAATCCCTGATGGGTTGACTAGTGAGTAGCCACATTCATTGGGCAGTTTAATTCCATCTTTCCAGTTGCACCATTTTCCTATGTGGTTCACAATGGGACATAAGTTCTCATTGGGTGAGGTAATCACACCTTCTTTCTCTCTCTAGAGATGTCTCTCTTATTGTGATCTAGGAGTCGATGAAGACTTGAGTCCCTGGGGGCTTAAGGTTTCTCTTTGTCTCTTGGATTACAATAAGATTATCTTTTTATTTTGATCTCCTTTACCAAGAGTTTGCATCAAGTCCATACTCTTGCTAAAGTGGGGGCTTAATGTATCATCTTAAAATGGAAGCACTTCCATGATAAGAGCATTTAGCCCTTTGAGTAAGTGGTTTGGGGTCATGTTAAGCACCTTGATTGGGTCTTTGCATGTATTTGGCTTTTCTCCCTGCTTTCCACTTCTTCCCTGCACTTGATTTCTTCATTCTAGGTGAAATTAGGGTTAGGATCTTAAGGATTCTACTGAATTTCCCTCTTCCACAACTCTATTTTCTAGGTAGGATTTAGAAATAAATCCTCCTGGCCTTCATCATGTTCATCATAGGATTTTATGTCAGCACCTGACATTCTATCATGTTCTGGCATCAATTCTAGGTTTATGGGCATCCCCGGGACCTCCTAACTAGGTTCTGAGCTGATTTGGGACCTGGGTTAGATTCGAGGTCAAACCTGACTAGGTCAGGGTCAAGGTCGAACCTGACTAGGTCAGGGTCAAGCTCAGACCTGACTAGGTCAGGTCCAACCTCAATTTTGCCCCTTTCTCCAAATTTTCAAAATACTTAATTTCTAGGCTTCGGGCTTTCGGGATATTTAGTTCCCGCCTTCGGGTTAATCATTTTATGTTTTAGGATGGTAAATCCTTTAATTGCATTTAATTTAGGTATATTTTCTAAAGGTTAGGACCTAATTGGGATTTAATTCTCCAAGGTGGCCCCTCTAGAGGATTGTGCCTTAGTTCACTATAAAAGGAGGCCTTCCTCTCTCATTTTGATATCCATTATTCACATCTCTTCATCAAGTTTTGTGATATCTCATCTCAAGAAAGTCTTCAAGCATTCAAGTGTTCAAGCATCCATCCATTACAGAGATCCATTTTTAGCTATTGAAGGATTCAATCTCTTTGGAGCCCCCTTTGATGATCTATCCTTCTCCATTCATTCAAGCCTTCTCATATGCAAAGATCAAGTCAAGATTGGTGTTGAAGATCAAATACCATTGATTAGGGACATCCTACATCCATTGAAGCATTCCTACTTGTGGATTTGAGGATTTGAATCCTCTATAAGGACTTCAACATAAGCAAGGTGATTTGTTCCAATTATTTTGTTTATGCATACTACATTTCAATTCAATTTCAAGGTTAATTCCTAAACTGGGGTTTGACCAAGGAAAACCCCCCATACAACAAAAACCCCCATTTTCTTGTAGGTACAAGTGCGGAATTTCAAATCTGAGAGAGAATTTGGATACCCTTTTCGAAAAACTTTCGAGATCTGTGAACAGAATTTGAATCGGACTTCAATTAAAGAATGTGGTATTTGACCTTTTATGAGGGTCAAACCTGAGCTGAGCTATCTTGAGGAAAGATTTCTGAGTTTTCTCTGTCTCAGCATTTCCAGTCCAAGACAAGTTTCAGATTTTCCCAAAAGTACACACAGACATCAAAATATAGCATTTTCCAGATCTGCCCTAATTTGAGGTTAGTATTTGTATTTCAATTCCAAGTATAAAATAATAATTCTCCTCCATAGGGAAATATTGGATTTACTCTCTCTCTCTCTCTCTCTCTTCCATATTAACCATAAATTTATTCGATTGTGTATTAACCTTTTGGGTTGATCAAATTGGATCTCTTCTTTGGGGAATTTGGGTTTGAGAATAGATCTCATATTTCCCCCTTTACATCTAAATAGTGGTGAATCCATTTTACCTCTATTCAATATTATCACTTATTTAAGTAACCTACTAAGGATACCCAAGAAGCCGCTTATAGGCTCTGATGCCTCCAAAGAAAAACACTTCCCGTTTAACACCTAGATAACATACCCTAAGATCATAAATCCCAAAACATATCTCATAGATCATCATGAATTATAACATCAAAATCTGGTTCCAAAGTATCACAAGAACATACATAAACAATTTCCATCAAAATAAAACCAAAGCTTCCATAAGGTTAGGTTATAAAAAAATCAAGTGCCACATAAGTATGCAAGGAAAACAAACATAACACATTAACCTTAACCCCACCCCTGGTACAATAATAAAAGGATGACATAAAAAGATTCCTTCCTAACCCACAAATGCAGAAGGAAAAATATTCATAAGAATTTAATAATAATAAACTAATTTGTAAAACATCATTACACAAATTAATTTATTAAAAATAATCACTAACAAAACTATAATTACATTCTCTAATTAAATTCCAACACTAAGGAAATCAATTTATAATGTTATTTAAAATAAATTGATCCCAAATGTAATAATTATTAAAAACAATATAATTTCATAAAAAATTTCAATTTAGAAAATAAAACAAATTTCCTTAATTATTAATCAATAAATTTTATTAATTAATAATTAACTTATTATTAGTGAGTTCCAGATCTCAAATTGCCTTTGGGGGTGAAAATTTAGTTAGGAGACTAAAGACCACTATGCTTAATACACATCCCTTAATTTTGTGAGTGGTCTATAGTATATTGGGTATGAAATTCCTTTCTAAAGATGATAGGTATAGAGTCAATACGAAGATACTTGCAATGTTTATTGTAACTGCAGTTCAGGTGGTCTAGGAGAAGGAAGATATTGGCAGGATGTGTGTCCATATTTTCAAGAGAAAAATCCTTGGAAACCTGGATAAGGTTATCCAAAATATAAGAAAGGACCTAACAATTCCGAAGCCTAGATTCTATGACTTACCCATGCTGGATGAAAGACCAGTTCCCTCTTCCCCTATATTGGTAATAGATGATGTCAATATGCTGTGTTCAAGACTCCCAATCATAAAAAGGAATGAAGACTTCCTTATGAACTTTATGCATGTGAGAACACCTAAGAAAGAAAAATGGTTTTATTTATACTAGAATGAGGATGAGGTAGGGGAAGTACATAGAGAATGTTTTAGTGACTCAGGATTGAAGGATTTAGTGGAGGTATAGTTGTAGGAAGGCAGAAATAGGAAAAGGATAAAGAAAAGGCAAAAACTCTCTTTAGATCCTCCAACCCTGGTGGAGTCTAACGAGAGTGGGAGTAACAAGTAATTATATAAAGCCTCTATTATTAACTGTTAGACCTGAAGTATGTTTTATGTTAGTTCAGTGGAATTTTAATTGTAGGAAAGTGTAATACCTTTATTAATAAAAATTAACCAAATTATTTGACTCGTGTATTTCTGAATCATGTTTTTAGAATAATCTTTGTAAAAGAAAGAATCCTCATTAGTAAAAATTGGATTAGAAGCCTATTTGTACTCAGAAATAGGAAATAGAATATCCCCTAGATCAATACCCTCCTCAAGATTAGCATACTGACATATTCTCAATAGTAAACTAAAAGAGTCTTACTAAGTCCCCCTTTTAGGAATATTAGAAGACCCTCCACATCTAAAGAATCAAAGATTCTATGAAAGGATACAATGTTAAATGAGTAAACAAACGATATAAATCAACAGTAACAATGAATGAAGTACAAAAAACCCAAACATAATTATGTATGTATAAGAGGAAAACCTTTCTTAGTCCAAAGTGTCATCAGGAACTGAATGGTGAGCTCACGGTGTCAAATTATTCTTTGTTAAATATGGTGTATGCTTATGGTCCAGGGACTTACCCTAATCTGCTAATGAGTAAGTATGAACCTAATCCAATTATAACTTAAAAGATCTATTAGGATTCATATAAATATGG
>BSBK01007138.1:945000-978085 GCA_027943335.1 Chamaecyparis obtusa
AGAGGAGGAGGAGGAGGAGGAGGAGGAGGAGGAGGAGGAGGAGGAGGAGGAGGAGGAGGCAGAGGAAGAGGAAGAGGAAGAGGAAGAGGAAGAGGAAGAGGAAGAGGAAGAGGAAGAGGAAGAGGAAGAAGAAGAGGAAGAGGAAAAAAAATAGGAAGAGGAAGAGGAAGAGAAAGAGGAAGAGGAAGAGGAAGAAGAAGATGAAGAAGAAGATGATGATGAAGAAGAAGAAGAAGAGGAGGAGGAGGAGGAGGAGGAGGAGGAGGGAGGAGGAGAGGAAGAGGAAGAGGAATAGGAGGAAGAAGAAGGAGAAGAAGAAGAAGAAGACCAAGACAAATAAGAAGAAGAAGATGAAGATGAAGAAGAAGAAGAAGAAGAAGAAGAAGAAGAAGAAAAGGAAGAGGAACATGGATAGGAACATGAATGGGAACATGAATAGGAACATGTATAGGAATAGGAACATGAACAGGAACAGGAAGAAGAGGAAGAAGAAGAAGTTTTGGGATTATGGAAAGATAAGTACTAAGAGGGGAGGGGTGAATCAATACCCTTAAAAACTTTCAAGACTAAAAAATTTCCAATTGTAGATGTCAATTAACTGACTGAATCCATTGTTTGAAACATACATTCAAGTAACTAAAAATGTAAATTGCATGTAAACAAAATAATAAATCATACATGAAACTTAAAAATCATAACAAAAATATTTTGGTATCACATAAACCCTTGCTAGAAGGTTAAAAATACGGTGGGGATGACACCCACAAATCTTCACTACTGTAGCAATAAAGTATGCCTATTAAGGCTAAAATTTTGATCACTTCTGATGATCTTATCCTATTAGGAGTAACAATAACATCAACTAAGTCTACCTAGTTGGATGATTTTGACAACACAATACATGTGTGTACTTGGTTAAGAGATTTACATAAGAACTGTTAAGTCCACTTTGTTAAAAGATTTGAATTCTGCTACAATGGTTAAATTGATAACAATAAAAGTATTTGTAAATAAAAAAATTAATCTTGTCTAATTTAGATCTTTGAAGTATAAAATAAATATCACCTCAATATGATGTATGTTCCATTTTTTTATGATTGGTAGCCTTGTATG
Source organism: Chamaecyparis obtusa (assembly GCA_027943335.1). Classification (NCBI taxonomy): domain Eukaryota; kingdom Viridiplantae; phylum Streptophyta; class Pinopsida; order Cupressales; family Cupressaceae; genus Chamaecyparis; species Chamaecyparis obtusa. Next base: position 946,114 of record BSBK01007138.1, read on the forward strand.
TGTTCTAAAAACTGTATCCTTCAATCATAAACCTTCTATCAAAAACCATTTGTCTGATCTTTTGATGTCCTTAGTGTGGTTACTCCTTCATGATACATGATCATAATGACATCTTTACAAATTTATATAAAATTGAATTGACCTAATTAGGGTTTACATCATCTTAGAAAATCTAGGATCAATGGTGCAAGAAAATAACCTAGATCTAACATTACATAGGAATCATCACAAAATTAATGATTACATCCATATTAAATATGTCTCAATCTTGGTAAACCATTTCCATGATCAGTGTGAACCGTTTGCATATATGTTTGTGCCATTTCAAATTACTATGTCATTTCCTACTTTACTTGGTAATCACTGAATTCTTCTTTGGGTAATTACTGATGCTCAGTTTAAATTAATGCTCAGTGATTACTCACTCGGTACATGATAATTTCCTAATGCTCGATGAGTGTGCTCGATCAAAGATGTATTTGTTATCTTAGAGTAGAGTTCTCCCTTGTGACATGCTTAGTGTATAGGATTGATGTGATTGATCGACTATTCAATTTATCTCCTTCATTGACTAAATAACTGATTGATACTAATGAAAATTCATTAATTCTCAAAATAGGAGTAACATTCTCCCCCTTTGGCATTAGTATCAAAAACTTATGTATATGTACCACCTACCAAAAATATACTGACTATATACTGAATCCCCCTTTGTGCATGCTCCCGGTGTAAAGTACATAATGGCACATACACACACACACACACACATATACATAGACTTTTCCCCCTTTTTAAAAATAATGCCAAAAAAAAATAATGTACTTACAACTTATCAAAAATGTGTTGATGGGTTTTATTTAGTGATGCCAAGGGGTTCTCCCATTCCTCTTTCATGTTGTCAAGAGAAATGTTCTCTAGATCGACTTGTGCATGCATATCAAAAATATTCTCAAGTATAGATATCTTGGGGGTGAAAACTAAAGCTTTTTCCTTATTTACATGGCATTCCACAAGCTTCAAATGTGGAAGTAGCTCAACTTGTAGCTTGGTGACTTGATCACTTATGACATCTTCTTGCTTCCTCAGATCTTCTCTCAACCGCCTAAGTTCTTAAAATTTGGAGATATGCTTATGAAAAGTTGTAGGCTCGGTTAGAGAATTATTGGCACTGACTAGTATTTCTTCTTCCAATTTCTTTATCTTTTCACTAACCTTGGTAGTGAATTGGTCAATAGTGCATAACTTAAAAAAAATTTGAACTATTTGTTGAATAATGGTTTCCATCTCAATAATAACCTTTGAGAGCTTAACCTTATTTATTACCACTTCTTGGCTTATTTTCTCAGCTAATTTGACTTGAATCTTTGCTTCTACCCTTTCCTCTATTATTTTCTTTGTATCAACATCAAGGGCATTAATGTAACCGATTAGAGATGCAAGTTGGTCAATGATGGGAGTTTACTCATCAACATTGACATTGGGAACTACTTGCAATAAGATATCTCTAACATCCTCCAAAATTTGTTTAATTTTATTTTCTTTTTTCAATTTCTCTTATGCAGCCTTCCTTGTGCACAATTCTTCATATCTTCTTAGTGCATCGAGGTCTAATGTCCTTGGGTCACATTCAGGTATCACAATAACTTCATCAAGTGTGACAGGACCATTGCCATGTTTCTTTTTCTTCTTCTTCTTCTCTGGTGTAGGTGACTTTGTATAGGAAACTAGAGCTTGAGTCTTTAGATTTTCCTTTTTAGTCTCGGTTGACACACTTTCTTCCTCAGGTTTTTTGATGATTAGTGTCTTAGTGGTTTGTCCTTGGGCATCTGTAGTGGTGTCTATTGTTGATTCTACTAGTTTATTTTCTTCTAGTGCTTGTGATGGTGCCTCTATGTTCTCAAGCTCATTGGAAGTATTCTACTCATTTGTATTTTGTCTCTCAAGTATATCTTTTGGTTGCTCGAGGGTTGAGCCTTTGGGTTCCTTTTGTGTGACTATGTCAAATACTTGTACAAAAATTGGTAGATCACCCAGAATTTCTCTTGTTGATGCCTCATTAGGTACATTTTCCTCAATTGTATCTATAGTAGTGTTTATGTCTTCATCATCAAATATGTCATCAGGATCTCCATTTGTGATGTCTTAAATTAATACATCATCTATTGTTATTATTAATAACTACTCAAGAGGATCCTTATATTCTTATTTGTATTTGGTGGGGTAGAAATCAATGGCAATTGTCTCATCTACTACCTTGGTGTCAGATAAATCAATGGGCTCCTTGGTGGATAGATCAGAATCATCCAAGTGAATTCCTTTACCCTTCTTCTTATTCTTTTTCTTAGGAATTATAGCCAATACCAGTTTATCTTCTTCAACTCAGGCTTTTAGAATTGTATCCCATAGAAGCTTACTATTCTCATCAACCTCTTCAAGTTTTCTTGCCAAAATGTTGAGGGATCTACCCTTTACTAGAAATATCTTGGAATATTAGTTCATCATTTCTTCTATCTTGAGAATTGATAGATTAGGCATGGCCAATATTAGTGAATGTTCCCTCATCTTCTTTTCAGTGTGCAAGGCATAAGTCCATCTTGCTGACACTTTTTCATACAATTCCTTAGGTACATACTTAGAAAATTCAACAGGTACCTTCTTAAATTTAATCATCATTTGTATGATTTCCTCTTCAATCTTTTCTTGATCCTCGGTAGACATATATACATATCGATTTAATTTGGGGTTTCCTAGACCACCAATTTCCTTTATTGTTTCCACTAATTCATCAACTGACTAACTTTTATTCACAACAAATTTAAATTTATCTTAACTCTCTTCTTCATCATCTTCATCAACATCATCCTTTTCTCTTATCAACCTTCTCCTCTTTTTAGGTTGCTTGGAGGTGGCTTGTGCACCTCTCTTTTTCTTTTGATATGTTTTTTTAGGAGTTGGCCTTGAAATTTTCACTACTCCTTTCTTTAGGGGTAGAGAAGCAGTTGTTGAGGACCTTGTCCTTGCTTGTGTAGGTGCTTTTTCTTGTTTTCTATTCCATGTGGCCTTGACTGATGTCAATTAAATATCTTTGTCAGAATCGATCACCTCTTCATCATGTTCATTGTTACCTATCAATAACTATTCCTAGGTTGCCTCTTCAACTAGAATATCCTCATATGCATCTTCTTCTACTTCATCACCAAATTATTTCACCAATGTTTCTATCATATTCTTTGGTTTCCTGCTCACCTTAACTCTGACTAGATCCATTTTGATTTTTAATTTGGCCTCTTCATAGGTACCAAACCTAGTTATCTATGCATCTTTAGGCTTGGTCAATAATTCCTTTATTGACTTAGATGCTTGGTCAATATCTAATTCATAGCCCATAGGTGCTAAACAAGTAGTTCTTGGATCAACTGCCTTGATTAAAGTGGTGTTGGTATCCACTAAGAAACAAATAACATCCTTGTGCTTCTCTACCAGCTGACCTAGTATCCTGCTTCTTTGGTTCATTCTATCTTTAAACTGTTCAAAGTATACATCCATGGTACTAACAAAATTTTTCCCCAAACTTTGAATAAAATCATTTATTTGCAATATGACCAGTTAGTCAACATCCTAGTCAACATTACTGACTGAGGGAAAGAAGTTTTGTACATAAAAAAATATAAAAATTAGCAGTCAACCAAACTTACAGGTATTAGTCTTTGTTGACCTGATGGTTCTCATGTTCTCTTCTAACTGTTTCAACAATAACTCAGCTAAGTCATATTGAAAACCCTTCTTCACAATTTTATATGCCATGTCCACAACACCACATGGTACAATGTTTGGCTTGCTAGATTGGAATATCTTGTAACTGACTATGTATGCTTCGAACCTAGTCTCTGGATCAACAATAGTATTGACTTGCATGCCTCTACCATCCCATTTAGCTCCATTTAACTTCTCAATTTTAGCTCTTGGTGCATTCCTGATAGCTTTTACTTTGTCAGTTATGGGGTACTTAGTGACTGCATGAATGATGTCCATTGTTATATTTACTAGTTCATCCATCCATGACATCCCTTTATGTACTCTTCTCAACACAACCATTATCCATTCACTTTTGAATACTCTCAAGAAATATAGGGAGTTCATTAAACCCTTCACCTCCAAATGTGTATGCTCATCCTTGAGCTTTCCATCAACACTTAGTTCCTAGAAGGTGGATTGAAGATCAAAATCCCCTATTTCAATGATTTTATAGTGGATATTGTTAGAAATAGGGAATACTGAGAGGGGGGAGTGAATCAATATTCTACAATCTTTATCTTTTGCCCAATTATGGATATAATAGATTATCTTTATACATGCATAACATAAGAAGCTAAACAACATGCATAACAATAAAGAACTCATAACACATTATTTTTTCTCGAGGAAACCCTAGCCAAGGGAAAACCCTAGTGGGGATGGTACACACAAAGATCCACTAATCAAAAGTATCATGTTAAGGATGTTGACCATGTTAGGAGTCTATTACAAACATATAGTGTATCGGTCCTGATTAAGGGACTATAGGCCTTGTTAGAAGCCTCAACCCTGTTAGGAGTTGTAGTACAAAATGTGATTACCAGATGAGCCCATTGCCCAAACAAGTAATGTACAATATACACTGATTAAAAAATAGGTTAAGGTGCATAACCTTATACTGCTTTCATCAATATCACTTCACTGCTCTTTCACTATCGTTATTACATATGCTTCATATACTTTGCATCATATCACTTGTCCTTCTTTTTCAATACTACTACAATTACATGCTGCTAATTACAATTACAATTACATTTATATTTATACCAATAGCTTTATCCAAGATTTAACATATAGGATGTCATCCCTTTATTTTTTTAAGTCATTATTTTGATAAACAAAATAATCCTTTAACTCTTTACTAGTTCTGTCTTCATATTCTATCATGTCGGTTTCACACTGTCTTCGGTAAAACTATCATAACTTCTTCTGTACATGTCGTACTAACTTGTACTCTGAGATGAGTGATCAATAGACATCATAGAGTTTATTTTTAAGTGTGCAAGCACTGAACTTACTCTAGTCAACATCACAAACAAAAACTGTATCCAGGTTCACTGGTAAAACACTGTCTCACACTTAGACAATTTTGCAATGCGCTCTATCATACTTGCTCTCTAACCTGTGTGATCTTCATGTGGATCATATGTTGCCATAATGACAACATCTATGTAATAAACTCAGCCAAATTTACAACAATCTCCCCCTTTGTCATTGGTGGCAACATATGAGAAAATTGGCTAAGTGTACAACTCAAAATCTCAAAATTGTTCAAAACTGTGGCCATGGTATAAAATACATACTATCCTTATAACTCCTCAAAAAATTATAGCCTCTAATATAGTACTCCCCCTAAGAGTAACAACCCTTATCATATAATATCAATTTTCTTCTATATATCTTTCCCCCTTTGACAACAATAACAAGATAAGGTAGGGAGGGTCACAAAATTGTATCACAAAAGTTATACCTTAATTTATTTATTGCAAAGCCAGTAGGCTTACAACACAATCTATAAAATCTATCTTCATGGCTTCTATCTCCTTCTCCCATGATTTCTTAATGGAATCTACCACATTAAGTAGTGCACTCAGTCCATAAGAAGTAATTTCACATGCTTGGAGGTTTTCAAAGTTAAATTTATGAAAAGATGTCTTTTCTGAAAGACATTCTTCCAACTGCTCTTCAATTATGCTCAACTTCATAGAAGCATGCTCTCTCAAAAGAGTGTATCTTCTTAATTTCCTGTCTTTCTCATATTGTACAACTTTGATTTCATCGTAAAGTTGCCTAACTTTCTTCTCAACATCACAGACTTTCACATTGGGTTTAGATAAAAGGTTTGTTTCATTCAGAATTTCTACTTCCTTCAACTTTATCTTCTGATCTTCCTCAGCTGTCAAAGTTTCTAATTTTTTACACTGTATGTACAAAGATTTTCCTATTTCCAAATGTTTCCTCAAATCCTTGATATAGATATCAAGAGTGTTGATATCATTTCTAATATACTGATTGATGTTCAAAAGCATTCTAGCCTCATAGTCTACTTGTGCTTTCACTTTTGCAATATCGGCTAGGTTTGCAAATTCATTATCAAAGGTGCTCATTACCTTCTTTGCCTTCTCCATAGGGTCTACTTTTGAAATTTTTGTAGTCATAGTACTTTGTAACTTCTTAGTTAGTTCCTTTAGACACCCTTCAAGACTCTTCACCTCCTTATTCTTACCAATGATTTTGTTCAAGGATGTAATCAGTTCCAACTGATCATCATCATCTACTTCTTTTCCCAAATGATCAATCATAGATCCAATTTGAGTCATCTTTCTAGTCTCAGGAGTAAGACTAATATTTTCTTTGGTGGGAAGGGGAACTTTTTCTTCTGTAACTGGTGGTTCTACAACTGTGGTCTCTATCATTTCTTCTTCTTTTGTAGCTTTGTATTCCTCAAAGGCTGAATTGTTAACAATGTTCTCCAAATTCTTGAATACATTTTCATTAGTATCCAAGGTGATTTGTGTACCTTCTACATTCATTGTTTCATCTTCAATATTAATAGCTAGAGAAGAGGGAATGTCCTCTTGTACTTTCTCACCTGCTTTCCCTACTACAACTAATGATTCTCCAACATAATCTTCCATAACCTTGATAATTGCATATTTGGTCTCAGAATTTACTTCTTCATACCTGCCTCCCATAATCTAAATTTTTCTCCTTTTGGTTCTTAGATGGGTGCTTAGGGCTTTCATGATTTGATTGAAATGAGCTTCATCTCTTATCTCACAAAGCTTCCTCACAATATTTTCTCTGATAGCTGTCTCTTCCTCTGATGCTCTCTTCTTTCTATTTAGAAGTTTTTTGTATAGATCATTAGGTATCTATCCTTGAATAGTATCAAACTTCTTTCCAGTCAAGATCATATGCTTCATAGCTGCATTCACCAGATTAATTCTATCAGTATAATCATAAAGATCATAATATTTGTTCATTCTTGCAAAGTCACCATTCTCAATAATCTTCTCATTAAGCTTTTCAACTTTTGGTTTCCAAGCTTTCTTCTTAGTGATGACATCATCTTTAATTTCTACAATCTTTCTTGGAATAGGTTGCACTAGAGTTTTATGCCTCTTTCCTAGTCCAGTGGCACTCTCCTTAAATCTTTTGCTAGGTGTGGAGGAAGTGGATCTAGTAGACATCTTTGTTTCTATGTCCTTCTCAGGTACTTCCACTTTCACCTTTACTTGTGGTTCTTCCTGTGGCACTACAATTGATGATAAAGGAGGGATAGACAAAACTTCCTTTTGTCCACTCTCTCTGATTGTTGTTCCTATCTGCTTTGCTACCAAAAAATCTCTCTCTGTCATTCTTGTATCTTTTAAGATTTTCTTAATGGTGCTCTCAACTCTCTTCTTAGACTGCTTCTCTTCAATTAGAATCTTTGCGGAGTTGAAGTTCTCTTCAAAGGTTCCAAACCTATTACACTGAGTGTCCAACTTACACTTCAGTAGTCTACTAACATACTCTTCAATTTCTACCTCATATATTTCATAGCCAAGAGGGTCTATGAATTCTATTCTAGGCTCTACTGCTTCAATATAGGTAAGGTCAGTATCCACCATAAAACATATATCATCTTTATATTTTTCAACAAGATACTTAGGGATCCTTGATCTGCTAGACACAATATTCTGAAATGTCTTAATAACAAGTACTGCAGTCTCATTAACACTATCAATAACATGCCTTCTATATACTACATTAATCCTTTCCATTGTAGTTTTACCATCATTCCAATAATTTCCTATTGTGTAAGGAAATCTCCTCAAAAGATGAAAGAACATATATGTGATTAGGGATGAGAACGTAAACTATGTATACTTAGTTTTCTTGATCTTTTCCAAGTTCCCAAACAATTGAATTCTAATAATTTCACAAATATCAACTAGTACCCTATCAACACACATAAGATAAGCTGCATGTACCATTCCAGCTACCATGTCATCTTCTCTTGAATTTGCACAAAACTTAGTAGTTAGGATCTTTCATATGTATCTCACATCATCTTGTTTGATCTTGCTAATCACAATTCCTCTACCATTATAGGATGAATTTGTGTTGTCAATGACTATTTTTCTCATGTTTTTCTCATTAAAAGGAATAGCTCTAGTCTTAGATAATCCAATGACTTCATGAATCAAAACAGCTGTAATATCTATCACTCTATCTTCTAGCCAAAACTTTCCATTATGAATTCTACTCAAAATAATCTTAGTGCATTCTTCATTATCAAATTCATACTGTAATCCATATTTGACAATTTCATTATGTTCCAAGTATTCAAAACCTTATTTCAATGTCATATCCTGATTGTAAATCTTCTGATAGTCATATGTGAAATCACTATCATTTACTGTCTCTAGTTTGCATCCAAGATAACTTCTGACATTTTCTAAGTGTAATACTTTGTCGGGTACAGATGATAATGCAAAACTAGGGTCTTCTTCCAAGGGTTCTACTGGTTCCCTTTTCAATTTAGGTTTGACATTGTGTATTAAGGAAACATCCATGATTTCTTCAAATTCCTTTACTGATTCAAAGATTTGTCAAGTAAAATACCTTAATTTCATGATTTTAGGGCTTGCATAGATTCAGCAAAAAATTCTTCTCCAAATCCTTGCAAAATGCTTTTTATCACTGGTCTTTGATCTCCTTGACACTTGAATTCACTTTGATGATCAAATAATACTGATCATAACCTTTTATTAATTCAATCTCACTTAGATCTAACATCGCATTCAATTCTTTTGCTGCTTCTTTCCAAAAAGTTGTCTCTGCTAACTTGGAAAACTTAAAACTTCTTGCAATCCTGTAAAACATAATATTTTTCTTTGCACTCTTAAACATAGCATTAGAACATCATAAAATACCTTGCATTAACTGCACAAGACTCATTTCATCATATATCTACTTCTATACTAAATTTTAAGTTCCTATTCTACTGCAATTTACATGAATTAAGTACTTTGAGATAGGTCAGGTAAAGATTCATTCTTACCTTTCAATACTTCACCTTTCTGATTACCTTCAATGTTGAATATGTCTCCTTGATCTGTGCTTTTGATAAACTTCACTTCATCTAAATTACTACAGCATCCTTTCTGACTGTTACTTGCATCTTCATTTCTTCTTGCATGATTTCTGGGGTTAGGATTAGGATGAAAAACTCTATTGTTCATTCCGCAAAACCTTGTTGTATGTCCAATCTTGTTGCATATCTGACAAACAATTTGATTATTTCCATATCTTGGTCCAGGTTGATTGATTTGTGATCTGCAGTTTCTAGCAATGTGTCCAACCTTGTTCCATCTATAACATACTACTCCACTTCTTCTGTTCATATCTTCAGTAGGTTTCTTATCTGCATTGTTAGTATTCCTAAACATTCTACTACCATCATTATTCTCAATAAATTTAGGTTTCCTACAATCAATAGCTCTATGTCCAAAACCATGACAATTGTAACAATAACCATTAATAGGTTTAAATTTTTTACCTATGCAGTCTCTCTTCATATGACCAATAGTATTACAAGAAAAACATCTACCTTTGAATTCTCTTTGCATACCTTTGGGTGATTCCTCTTGCTTCAGTGATTCTTCTTCTTTAGGTGTATCTTCAGATTTGTTGATCTCATCAGGCTTCTTCTCATCTATGCTTTCAAATATCTTTAGATCTGGTTCCTTGCCTTCATCATTTTCTTTGAAAGTGTTGAATCCAAGACCAGTCTTATCATAGAATGGTTTCTAATAAGATATTGGTTCATCAATCTTCTCACTAGTTGAATATATCCTTTCAAGTTGTTGTTTGGATTGAGTCAGTTCACCTTTCACAATCTTATTGTATTTCTCAAGTTCATCATACTGCAAATTGACTTTCTCAAGTTCAGATGTTACTCTAGAAAGTTTAGATTTTAGTCCTTCATTTTCAGTCTTTAGACTTTCATTTTCAGATTTTAGATTTTCTTCATTTTTCCCATTTCCATCTTAAGGATCTCATTTTCTTTTTCCACATTTTCATCACAATCTTCAATAAAAACTTCGGATTCCTTTTCAGATCTCAGATCTTCCAATTTGTTTTTCAGTTTCTCAATGAGCTTCTTCGCATCATCATACTTTCTTTTCAAAGTATCTTTTTCAATAGTAAGCAAGTCAATCTATTCAAGAGCTTCTTCAATATTCTTCTGTAGTTGATCCATATCCATAGAGATCTTACTCAAGCTGCTAGGCTTTCTTTGAATGATTCTTTCCGAGTAACTAAGCTCTGATACCAATTGTTAGAAATAGGGAATACTGAGAGGGGGGGTGAATCAGTATTCTACAATCTTTATCTTTTGCCCAATTATGGATATAAAAGATTATCTTTATACATGCATAACATAAGAAGCTAAACAACATGCATAACAATAAAGAACTCATAACACATTATTTGTTCTCGAGGAAACCCTGGCCAAGGGAAAACCCCGGTGGGGATGGTACCCACAAAGATCCACTAATCAAAAGTTTCTTGTTAAGTATGTTGACCCTATTAGGAGTCTATTACAAACATATAGTGTATCAGTCTTGATTAAGGGACTATAGGCCTTGTTAGAAGCCTCAACCCTGTTAGGATTTGTAGTACAAAATGTGATTACCAGATGAGCCCACTGCCCAAACAAGTAATGTACAATATACACTGATTAAAAAATAGGTTAAGGTGCATAACCTTATACTACTTGCATCAATATCACTTTGTTGCTCTTTCACTATCGCTATTACATATGCTTCATATACTTTGCATCATATCACTTGTCCTTCTTTTTCAATACTACTACAATTACATGCTGCTAATTACAATTACAATTACATTTACATTTATACCAATAGATTTATCCAAGAGTTAAAATATAGGATTTCATCCCTTTATTTTGTTAAGTCATTATTTTGATAAACAAAATAATCCTTTAACTCTTTACTAGTTCTGTCTTCATATTCTATCTCGTCGGCTTCACACTGTCTTCGGTAAAACTATCATAACTTCTTCTGTACATGTCGTACTAAATTGCACTCTAAGATGGGTGATCAATAGAAATCATAGAGTCTATTTTCAAGTGCACAAGCACTGAACTTACTCTAGTCAATGTCGCAAACAAAAACTATATCCAGGTTCACTTGTAAAACACTGTCTCACACTTAGACAAATTTGCAATGCGCTCTATCATACTTGCTCTCTGACCTATGTGATCTTCATGTGGATCATATGTTTCCATAATGACAACATCTATATAATCAACTCAGCCAAATTGCCAACAGATATACACATGGATATCCTAGACTAACAAAACCCTAGGTAGAATGCTCAAGAATGCACCGTTTTGTTGATTTGTGATGCAACCTCAGGATGTAACTTGTATTTCAGTTCATTACAGGTTGTTGAATTTATCAAATTGACCTTATTGTCAGTTCTGAATGTGGGTTTCATGACCTTAGATGAGGATGCCATCGCTTCTAAAATTAGGGCTTCATGAAATAATTGTGAAATAGCTCGGTGAACATAGAACGTACTTGTGATCAAGACTAACTTGCTCAAAAATTCTTTAAGTCTTTTACAATAGCTATGGAATCTCTTGTCACTAATCTTCACTCAAAATCACTCTAGTTTTTCATAATCACAGTGTGAAAAATGATTAAGTCCACTGTGTATTTATACCCAAATTTTATTTCCCCCTTAAACTTCTTCATTTAATGCTTTACCTACAATTGCTCGATAAACATAGTTGTGCTCAATTTATAATTAAAAGATCATTCAACTTGGTTAACATTTGGATATTACTCAGTTGATACCACGACCTAGTTAACCATGCCAATATTTACGGACTAGCAACCTTTCACTCAGTCATGCTTTTACCGACTGTACAAAGTTTTAAGTTCTAAACATGTAATCCCTTAGTGCATCTTATTTCATAATGATTTGGTATGCAATCACTAGATATAAGGAACTATTTGTAAAATATAACCAATTTGTAATTCAGTTCCATACATATCTTCTAAGTTAGGTGGAGGTGGTGATATCACCTAATCCAATGGATTAGGTGTCACCAATTGCAATGATTGATCCAACATTATCACTTGATGCCTTTCTCCACATTTGATTTCTTATCCTCATGATTTCCTCAATTGTATTTCCATTTTCATTTTTTTGAATCTCTAGTGCTCAGTCTCTGCAGTCCTTGCTTAGGTGACTAACTTTATGACAGTGCAAACATGCCATACCAGTATTTGTCCAATTGTGAGATCTTCATCTCTAGTTATTTCTCATCCAATTTGCTTCTATATGTCCATATCTGCCACATGTTGTGTAATTAACCCATGTATTGTAATCCCAAGTATATGCATTACCTTTCCTTCTTGGTTGATATGTTTTTTTTGTTCTTTCGGTATCCAGACTTGCTTCAATTTTGTCCTGCATTCTTATGATTTATGTCCATGCATGTTGCAAGTGTGACAATGTTTCTCCATGTAGGGTTTCTTAGGAGTCCTTTTCAATTTAGATCTACACTCATGTGCCTAATGTCCATACTTTTTATAGTTATAACAATGACCATTAAACTTAGGAGTGGATTTGGGAATACCTTTTTCTTTTCTCTTGCAAACATTTACTGCATGGCCAGTTTTCCACAATGATAACATGATAGCTTCTTTGAATTTTGATTAGTGTAGGCATTATTCTTTTCAGCTTGTCTTGATGATTCTCCCTCCTTAGTGTAGCCTAAACTAGTTATGCTACCAAGTCCTTTTTGACTTATCAGAAATTCATCCATTCTCTTAGTACTATCTTTAGCTTTCTTGATCATCTCATTATGTTTTTGTTGCATTTTTACCTCATTCCTCAATCTTTCATTTTCCTCTCTTAATTCACTGATGTCTTCTAGTTTCCTTGTAAGCTCACTGTTTACTCAGTTGACTTCCTAACTTATGACAACCATCTAATTGGAGATTTCAAAGTCATGCTCGATGAGTCTCAGTATCTCAAATTCCTTCTCTTGTAGCTTCTCAGTCATTTGTCTCTTGTCTTCAATATCCAAGTTTATTTCTTATTCTTCTTGCCTAGCATAGTTCATGACATCAACCATGCTAACCATTTATGTCTCTTGACCGATCTATAGAGCTTTTACTTGTTTAGTAAGATGTAGATTCTTTTTAGATAGATCTAATATTGTTCCTTCAGATGCATCAGATATGCTACCAGATCTAGATCATGATGTATCAAATGGGTCATCTATCTCTTCTTCATGATAATCAGTTTCATTGTACCAAATTTCCATATCCTTCCTTCTAACCAATAACCTCTTTAGTTCTTCTTTGGCTTCCTTAAATCTTTCAATAAACATTTGCATTTTTAACCTTTGATTCTCAATAGACTTATCCAACTTATATCTTTCCATCCTTAGATCTTTCCCCTTTAGTGATTAAACTTCCTTAACAAGAGATATAGCTCTAATACCAATTGTTGGGATTATGGAAAGATAAGTATTGAGAGGGGAGGGGTGAATTAGTAGCCTTAAAAACTTTTAAGACTAAAAACTTTCCAGTTGTAGATCTCAATTAACTGACTAAATCCAATGTTTGAAACATACATTCAAGTAACTAAAAAATGTAAATTGCATGTAAGAAAAATAATAAATCATACATGAAACTTCAAGGTCATAACACATATATTTTGGTATTGCAAAAACCTTCATTAGAGGGTAAAAAATGTGGTGGGGATGATACCCACAAATCTTCACTACTGCAGCAATAAAGTATGTCGGTTAAGGCTATAATTTTGATCACTTTTGATGATCTTACCATGTTAGGAGTAACAATAAGATCGAATAGATCTACCTAGTTAGAGGATTTTTACAACACAATACATGTCTATACTCAGTTAAGAGATTTACATAAGAATTGTTAAGTCCACTCTCTTAAGAGATTTGAATTATGTTACAATGGTTAAATTGATAACAGTAAAAGTATCTATAAATAATAACTTAATCTTGTCTGATTCTAATCTATGAAGTATCAAATAAATATCACCTCAGTGTGATGTATGTTCCCTTTTGTTCTACTTGGTAGCCTTGTATGTGTCCTAAAAATTGTATCCTTCAATCATAAACCTTTTGTCAAAAACCCTTTTTCTAATCTCCTAATGTCCTTAGTGCAGCTACTCCATGATACATGATCATAATGATAGCTTTACAAATTTATATCAAACTGACTTGACCTAATTAGGGTTTACATCATCTTAGAAAACCTATTATAAATGGTGCAAGAAAATAACCTAGATCTAACATAACATAGGAATCATCACAAAATTAATGATTACATCCATATTAAATGTCTTGATCTTGATAAACTATTTCCCTGATCGGCGTGAACCATTTGCATAGATGTTTGTGCCATTTCAAATTATTATGTCATTTCCTACTTTACTTAGTAATCAATGCATTCTCCTTTCGGTAATTACTGATGTTTAGTTTAAATGAATTCTAGCAGATTACTAGCTCCGTACTTGGTAATTGTCTATTTCTTGGTGAGTGTGCTCGATCAAACCTATATTTGGTTATCTTAGTTTTTCCTTGTGACTTGCTTGGTATGTAGGCTTGATGTGATTGACCGATTGTTTAGTTTGTCTCCTTTATTGACTGAATAACTGATTGATACTTATGAAAATCCATTAATACTCAAAATAGGAGTAAGAAGAAGAAGAAGGAGAAGGACGAGGATGAGGATGAGGATGAGGAGGATGAGGATGAGGAGGAGGAGGAGGAGGAGGAGGAAGAAGAGGAGGAAGAGGAGGAAGAAGAAGAAGAAGAGGAAGAGGAGGAGGAGGAGGAATAAGAAGAAGAAGAATTTCCATGACTTATACTAGTGGCCAATTGTCTTACATTTCTCATACACATTGTTAGAGTAAAGAATTAATTTAATTACATTGATTAAATTAAATTTACTACTTCTTAAGATTTCCCTTTATGCACTTGCATTAGCCATTTAACAATTAAATCTAAGTATTAAATGCCTATTTACCTATTAGGGTTTCCATTTACATTTTTTGATCTCCTTCTATAAGGATTGATCCATTGTATATTTGCATTTATTCTTTTGGCTGATAATAAACTTTCATATTGTTAGAGAAAAACCCTTGTTTGTTTCCTATAGATTTCTTCATTGTGACGGGTTTTTGCATGCAGGTTTCTTGGGCTTAATAGATTTTCTTTTTGTCAAGTCTTACATGGTATCAGAGCTAGATCTACTATAGCTTGTTCATGTTTGAAGAAAAAATAGAGCAAGGGTTTGACAGAAGAAATTTGGGATTTTTCAGCTAATTTGAGAGGTTTTGGTTATAGTTTTCAGATCTGGTATTCTCTGTAGGATGTTATTTTTTTTGGGTGTCCTTCCTGATGTTGACATTTACATTGGAAGATATGAAAAGGAAAAACTTCAAACCCTCATGGAAATCATACTTTGAATTGCAAGCTTTTTTACCTGCAATTGCTATCTAGATTTATGGATATTTTCATCAAAAAATTTCAAAGGTACACATGATACTCATTTGAAGATTTTTTCTCTCTCTCATTGTAAGCAATATTTTCCATCTTCTAGGGTTCGGTTTATTAAATTGTGGGGGGTGTTTTATTTCTTATTTTCTATAATTTACTTTAGTGAACTTGAAATTATATCAAAACAAAACCCCTTCAAAAAAAATGGCCGAGACCTCTTCTTGTCTAAACTTTTGACCCCTCATAACTATCATACATAGAAATCCTTGATGACACAGCTTCTCCGGTCAAAAGGGTTATGGTCTTGTTTAGACACAGTGTAGCTAGTTTTATAGAGGCCTTTCAAGGTCATGAAACATAGGAACAAGATGGATGAGGCAATGGGGTTGATTTCTTTACATGTATCAGATAGTCTATAGTTTCATCTTGATGGGTGCAATACCCCTCTAGCTATGTGAACCAAGCTTAACACCTTGTTTGGTATAGTGAATGAGTTTAGAGCACTTCAGATTGAGGCAGAGATTACCTCTCTTATACCAAATCATTTTCCATCCATTGAGGACTTCTTGATGAAGTTCAAGCAATAGAGGTCTTAATTACAGGGATGTGGAAAGGCTAAGACTGACATAGAGTGTATCTACCTGATTCTATCAAAGCTTCAGGGAAACTTTTAGATTTTCTCCTCCACCTTCCACTATACCATGGATGCATTGGGTCAAAGATTCTAGATGCTCACTTTTGAGGTGTTCTCTGATCGTTTGACTAGAGAGAAAGCCAAGCCAACACAATTGGATTCTTTATCTGGGACTAAGAGCCAAGCTTTGGCTACTGAGACTTCTAAGGGGACACAAAAGAAAAAACAAAAGCCCAAAATAGATTTAGTTGGTAGTGAGCATTCCTCCAAGCCACCTCAGAAAATAGAGTCTAATAAATCCACCCCTAAGGGTAAATCTTCTAAGTCTGGTGAGTCTTCCTCCAAGACTAAGAAGTTCACATGTGAACCTTGTAGTTTTTGTGGCAAGGAAGGGCATCCAGTTTCCATGTGTTGGAAATGTCTTGAGGCTCTAGAGGAAGCCTTGAAATAGCATAGTATTTCTTCTCCATAGCCTTCACCTACTCCCATAGGGAAAGGCCATGCTCTTTCTACATGAGCATTATCTTTCACTGCTACTTGGATCATTGATTCAGGTGCTTCACACCATATGACACACACACCTAGTTTGGCTACCTCACTTGCTTAGAGTGCTACTACATAGATTACACTTGGTGACTTAGCACAACTTTCAGTTATAGGTTCTAGTACTATTTCATTGGATGGTGGCTCTCTATAGGATGTTCTTTTAGTTCCTATCATTTCTACAAACCTCATGTCTGTCTATCAGATTTTCCATTCTAGTTCTAGTAAGACAGTTGAGTTCTCACCTCATGATGTAGTTAGTAGAGACCTCCATGATCCTGATTTGGTTGTTGCTACTGGGAGTGTTGATTCAGAGTCTCACTTATACAGGTTTGATGGCTTTGAGAGCTTTGATAATACTAGTGTTTCTCTTGTTTCTCATGTAGACATAGTGAGAAAGCTTTGGCATGAGTGTTTTGGCCATGTCAACTATAGATATCTACAACATATGAGTACACAAGAGTTAGTGATTAAGCTTCCTTAGATCTCTTGCACTGATGGTATTTTTCAAGGTTGTGCACTTGGCAAACATCATAGAGATCCCTTTCTAATAGGTAGATCCTATCATGCTAAGGCACCATTGAAGTTGATACATAGTGATCTCATGTCATTTCCCACTCCTTTTTCTAGTGCTTGTTATGTGCTCACCTTTATTTTTGACTTCTCCAGATGCACATGGGTGTACTTCTTGAAGTACAAGTCTGATGTCTTTGATTCATTTTGAGTCTTTAAGAAATTTGTGGAGAAGCAGTTTAGTCTTTCTGTCAGGCAGATATGCACTGAAAATGGGGGGAATATGTGAATCATTCTTTTTATTATTTTTTCACTAAGTAGGGTATATTTCATCAGTTGACAGTACCCCATACCCCTCAGTAGAATGGTGTTTTTGAGAGAAAGAACATAACATTGTGGGAGATGGCCAATTGTATGATACAGTCTCAAGATATGAAGCCTTCCTTTTGGGTAGAGTTGGTCAATTATGACAACTACATTTAGAATTAGATGCCTCATAAGGAATTAAAACATTTGACTCCTGAGGAGGCTTGGTCCCATGTCAAGCTTGATGTTTCTACATTCTGAGTGTTTGGTAGTGAGGCTTGGGCATTTATTCTAGATGCTCAGAGGAAAGCCATGGAGAGGAAGAGAGGACCAATAATATTTGTTGGGTACTCTGAGGATATGAAGGCACACAAGTTGTTTGATCCTGATTCTAGAGAGGTCTTGTTTCAGTGAGATGTCTAGTTTGATGAATGCTATCCTCAGATGGAGCCTCCATCACCAGCTTCTCCCTCACTGCCTAGCACTTCCTCTTCTCCTCTTAAATATTCTATATCCTCTATGGATGATTTATATGATGATCCATCTTCCCCTCCTCCACCAAATATTTTGTGAGTGCCCAAGTGGGCTTAGGATATAGTCAGTGTTGCTGGTTCTTTGGTAGGAGATCCTTCAGATACCCATCATACTCGTGCTCAGCGATTTGGTTTCGGTCTTTTGAGTCATTTTGTTTTAGATGATCCTCATAAGTTTTTAGAGGTGAGAGGACATCTTGAATGGGATAGGGATATGGATGAGGAGTACTCTTCTTTGATGAAGAATCACACTTAGGATCTTTGTACTCTTCCAAAAGGAAGAAAGCTGGTTGGGTGCAAGTGGGTGTACTGTACCAAGTATGCTGCAGATGGTTCTATTGATTAGTATAAGGCACATCTTGTTATGAAGGGATTTTCACATGTGGAGGGTATTGATTACTCTGAGACCTTTTCTCCTATTGCCAAGATGAATTCTATTCACCTGGTACTTTCTCTTGAAATTTCATAGGGTTGGACAATGTATTAGATAGATGTGAAGAGTGTATTCTTACACGGGGATCTACATGAGGAGATCTATATGGAACAGCCTCAGGGTTTTGTATAGGAATCTTCTCTTGTGTGTAGACTTTGGAGGTCATTATATGGTCTCAAACAAGCCCCTTGGGCCTGGTATGAGAAGATGGAATCTTTCTTTCTAGCCTCACACTTCACCCACTATCATTTTGATCCTACAATGTACATTCAATGTCATGGGGCTGATCTTGTGATACTTGTGTTGTATGTTGATGATCTCATCATCACATTTAGCTCATCTTTGATGATTTAGAGTGTTTAGAGAGCATTGATGGCATAGTTTGAGATGACAGATCTTGGACTTCTGCACTACTTTTTGAGCCTACAGGTTATTCAGTATTCGGATGGGATTTCCATACACTAGTAGAAGTATGCTCTTGATATGCTTCAAAGATTCAGCATGCTTGATTGCAAGCTTACTCCCACACCTTTTTAGTCAGGTATTATTTTGTCTACCACTTGCTCTACTCCTTCAATGGGCTCCACCTTATACAAGAGACTTGTGGGTAGTTTGTTGTACTCAACACACACTCGTCCTGACATTTCCTTTGCGGTTGGCATTGTCTCTCAATTCTCCCATGATCCTCATGAGAGTCATTGGTAAGCTACCAAATGTATTTTGAGGTACATTCGGGGCACTAATATATATGGAATTCATTATACATCAAGAGATCCTCACATTGTTGGTTTCATAGATGCCAATTGGGGTGGTGATATAGATGGTTGAAAGTCTACTTCTAACTTTGTTTTTTGTCTTGGTTTTGGTCCTATCACATGGTCTTGCAAGAAGTAGAGGCAAAGTATAGAGGCAAAGTATCAAGCAGTTGTGCTAGCTAGTCAAGATCTCTTATGGCTTCGACAATTGATGAAAAAGTTTGTGTTTCCTCCTAATAGATCCAATCTTGTTTGGTGTGACAATTAGAGTGCCATTCATATTTCATGCAACCTAGTTGAGCATCAGGGGACCAAGCACATTGAGATCCATATGCATTTTATCAGGCAGCTAATTCAGGATGGTTCTCTTAGCTTGGAGTATGTTCCCACTTTGGAGCAGGTTGCTGACATCTTCACTAAGCCTTTTGCATTCCCATGGTATCTTTAGTTGCATTCTATGCTTGGGGTGAAGGAAGTTATCCTTGGGGGGTCTCATTGAGGCCTACCTTCCTTTATTTCTTTTTGCTTTCTGCATCTTTCTATCTCTTTTTGGAGGAGGGTTTTTCCCATGGGGTTTTCCCTATTTCTATGTTTCATAGAGATTTGGTTGTGATTGGGTACCTCATTAGGCCATGTTGTCGGGACCCAAATTTGCATTCAACATTGTAGTTCCTTTTCTTCTTTCTTGCATTGTTTGTAGTTGCATTGTTTCTCATCTTAAGGGGGGTGTTAGAGAAAAGAATTAATTTAATTACATTGATTAAATTGACTTTACTACATCTTAAGATTTCCCTTTATGCACTTGCATTAGTCATTTAATAATTAAATCTAATTATTAAATGCCTATTTACCTATTAGGGTTTCCCTTTAGGTTTTGTGATCTCCTTCTATAAGGATTGATCCATTGTATATTTGCATTCATTCTTTTGGCTGATAATAAACTTTCATAGTGTCAGAGCAAAACCCTTGTTTGTTTTCTACAGATTTCTTCCTTGTGACAGGTTTTTGCATTCAGGTTTCTTGGGCTTAATAGATTTGTTTTTCATCAAATCTTACACACATTACCAAATTGGAATTTAGAAAGGGTGAGCTAAGGAAATATTGACCCTCTAAGGATGTGCACAATAGCTTTCAAACCATGTGCATTGGGTAAGCTCGAGCCTCGAAGTTAAACTTGATACCGATGGGAAGCAAACCCATGGCCCAAGCCAACTCTACTATATGTATAGGTTATCTTGACTCATTTCTTATGAATGGTGGTGACCCTTTCTCCAATGAAGTATAAAGGAGATTTCATTAAAATTATTGAATAAGGACTTATCAATCATTATACTTCATCTATTGTCTCGCAAAAAATCAAGCAACCAATCAATTAGAAAGATCAAGCAAAGAATAATCAAATTCACATCAATCATTCAACTTGGGATCAAGAATACATATAATTCAACAATCACGCATCACTCTATCAAATCAACATTCATTCAATCACCATCCATCAACATGTAAAACTAGCATTTATTATATTGTCACTTTTCAAACATCTAATCGATAATTGCTTAATCATAACTTACCGATACCTCAAATCATCGAACCAATCAAACCTGTCTTACAACATACAAAATTTGAATATAATTATAAATTTTATGAAGTATTAGTTTTTATAATAAACATTATAGTGGTTCTTATTTATGTTTTTTCTTACTTATGAATAATGTTCCTATTTATGATTTCTTTCTTATAAATAATGTGTATGAATATAATATTTTTATGTCACCTTTTATTTGCACAATACATAAAATAATGTGTAACTTTTATATGTTTAACTCATAGGTATCATTTTGACTCAACCCAGTGCCTAACATGCCTTATCTTGGTCTTAGATATTTCTAAGTATTGGTCCATAAAGTTGTGCATTGAGGCAAGACTAGTCCTATAAGAATTAATAGAAAAAGAAAAAGAATTGTTAAGGTTTTAGGGTCATTGCAAATGTAATAGCACTATTTGATTGTATGTGTTTTCCAAATGCAACAATCTCTTTCATTTATATTGAGAATGAGCCAAGAAGAGACATGTCCCTTCATGGGACATGTCTATTCATTATTATGTAATTAATATAATGATAATTATGATTATATATATGTACACACACATATATATACACATATATAATATATATTGAGTATTATATTAATTTTTCTAATATTTACATAATGATAATATATATAAGTATATATATAAATCATATATATACTAAATATATATATACACATCTTCACTAGAATTGACTCATAGTGTTTATTTAACTGAAGCTACAAAACATCAACACTCTCTCTTAGCCAGGGAATATTAAACACATGATTAGGATTAGAAGATAACCTTTACCATGATATCAAAGATATGGTCTGACTAGGAATATCAAGTCTCATGATATTCACCATTACTCATATATTCATAAGAATATTATTTCATGATATTGAGGGCATTGGCCAAAAAATATCAAGTCTCATGATATTCACCAATTGATCAGAGTAATGGCCTACCAATATCATGTCTCGTGATGTCCACCAAGTTCTCAAAGGTTTATAAAGATATCATCTCTTGATATTGGGAGCATTGGCCTATAGAATATCAAGTTGCATGATATTCACCAAGTGCTTAGAGTAATGGCCTAGCAACATCAAGTCTCATTATGTCCACCAAGTACTCAAAAGTTTATAAAGATATCATCTCATAATATCAGGAGCATTGGCCTAAAAAATATCAAGTTGCATGATATTCACCAAGTGCTCAGAGTAATGGCCTACCAACATCAAGTCTCATGATGTCCACCAAGTACTCAAAAGTTTATAAAGATGTCATCTCATGATATTGGGAGCATTGGCATGCAGAATATCAAGTCACATGATATTCACCAAGTGCTAAGAGTAATGGCCTACCAACATCTGAAAACTACTCTCTTACATTTGCAACTTGGCTCTGATACCATGTTAAGGTTTTAGGATCATTAGAAATCTAATAGAACTATTTGATTGTATGTATTTTCCAAATGTAACAATCTCTTTCATTTATATTAAGAATGAGCCAAGAAGAGACATGTCCCTAAATATATATACATCTCATATATACTAAATATATATATACATATCTTCACTAGAATTGAATCATAGTGTTTATTTGACTGAAGCTACAAAATATCAACAACAATAATAAAAAAAATAAGTAACTCATGCAAAAGAAAAATTATGAAAGGTTGTGACACTCACAAATGACATAAATAGTGAAAGGTTGTGACTCTATTGAAGGGTGACAATTGTGAAAGGTTGTGATGATTGCAAATGGAAAGCATGATGAAGAAATGTGACTCTCCCCCACATTGCAAGATATAAAAGGGAGAAGGTTTTGATTTAAGATGACATTCAAGTGAAATTTATATGAGGTATAATATATTATTTAAAAAGGAAACAATGAAAAGTACTGACTCAATTTTATTTTTTAACTTAGAGATATCCCCTTGACTTAGTCCAACACCCAATTTTACGTTACCTTGGTCTTACATATTTCCAAGTTGGGGTTCATGAATAGCTGAATTAAGGCAAGACTATCCCTTTAAGTATTAAGTAAGAGAAAAAGGAATAAGAAAAAAATATAGAAGTGACTTTTCCTAAAGGCAAAGTTATGATATGTTGCGACACTTGCAAATGACAAAAATGGTGAAGTGTTGTGACTCTTTCAAAAAGTGGTAACTATAAAATGTTGTGATGATTTCAAAGGGTAGATTTGATGAAGATATGTGACTCTCACCCATCTTAAAATATACAAAGTAGTGAAGATTTCATTTTAGGAAGATATTTAAGTGAAATCAATGTGGGGTATAGTATATTATTCACAAAGAAAATAATAAAAAGTGGTGACTCAATTCATTTTTTTGTTAAATTAGAGGTATTCTCTTGACTTATCTTAGTGCCTAGATTACCTTACCTTGGTCTTACATATTTCCAAGTTGGGGTTGGAGAAGGGGTGAGTTTAGGCAAGAGTGGCTCTCTAAGAATTAATGAAAGAGAAAATGGAATAAGAAGAAAAAAAATGAAGTGACTCTTTCAAAAGGAAAAGTTATCAAAGGTCATGATATTTACAAATAAAAAAAATGGTGAAGGTTTGTGAATCTTTCAAAGAGTGGAAATTTTTTAAGGTTATAATGATTGCAAAGGGAAAACATGACGAAGAGGTGTGACTCTCCTCGACATTGGAAGATATAAATGGGAGAAGGTTTCAATTTATCATGACATTCAAGTGAAATCAATGTGGGGTAAAATATATTATTCACAAAGACAACAATGAAAAATGGTTTCTCAATTTATTTTTTGTTAACTCAGAGATATGGCCTCGACTCAACCAACTGCTCAACTACCTTACCTTGTTCTTACACATTGCCAAGTTGTCATTCAAGAAGGGTGAGCTAAGTAAAGATTGACCCTCTAAGGATGCACATAATAGATCAAAAATCATGTGCATTGGGTAAGCTCAAGCATCGAAGTTAAACTTGATACCAATGCAAAGAAAACCCATGGCCCAAGCCAACTCTTTTTTACATGTAGGTTGTGTTGACTCACTTCTTATGAATGGTAGTGACCTTTTCTCCAATAAATTATAAAGGATATTGCATTCCAAGTATTGAAGGATTATTTATCCTTCATTATACTTCATCCATCGTCTCACAAGAAATTAATCAATCATTCAAATATAAATATCAAGCAAAACAAAATCAAATTCACATCAATCATCACTTCAACTTGTGGTCAAGAATACATACAATTTAGAAATCAAGCATCACTCAATCAAATCAACATTAATTCAATCACCATCGATCAACATGTCAAACTAGTATTTATTATATTGTCACTTCTCAACCATCTAATCGATAATTACTTAATAATAACTCACTAATACCTCAAATCTTCAAAGAAATCTGATCTTTCTTCCAACGCTCTATCTTAGAGTGTATAGAATTTAAATATAATTATAAATTGGTGTCAATTATTAGTTGTTATAATAAAGATTATAGTGGTTCTTATTTATGATTCATTTTACTTATGAATAAAGGTCATATTTATGATTTTTTGCCTATAAATAATGTGTATGAATATGATATTTTCAAGTCACCCTATATTTGAAGGATACATTCAATAATGTGTAACTCTTATATATTTAACTCAGGGGTATAATTTGTTACAAATAGTGGTTGTTGTTACACCTAAAGATCTACCTTTTAATGTCTAATACAAGCACTAGACTTATAGAAGACACATGAGGCAGTTAAGCAATATCACGAATCCTGAGGGGAGCACTGACCATTTTTCCAAAAATCTCCCCCTCAACGTTACCTAAAGGGATTCAAACCTATGATCAAGCTCTTATACCACTTGTCACAAGTAGTGGTTTCCGTTGCACCAAAAGATCAACCTTTTAATGTTTGATATAACCACTAGACTTATAGAAGACATAGGAGGTGCTTAAGCCATATCCCGAATCCTAAGGGGAGTGCTGACCATATTTCCAACATAATTGTGACTCATCCCAGTGCCTAACCTTCTTTACCTTGGTCTTGTATATTTCAAATTTCAGCTTCATGAAGTTGTGAGTTGAGGCAAGACTAGCCCTCTAAGAATTAATAGAAAAATAAAAATAGAATAATAAAAAAATAAGTAACTATCGCAAAAGGAAAAATTATGAAAGGTTGTGACAATAAAAAATGACAGAAATGGTGAAGGGTTGTGACTCTTTTGAATGGTGAAAAATTTTAATGGTTATGATCATTGCAAAGGGAAAACATGAATAAATGTGACTCTCCCCCATATTGGAAGATACAAAGGCAACAATGAAAAGTAGTGACTTAATTTCTTTCTTTTAGGTTAACTCAGAGGTATCCTCGTGAATCATCCCAATGCTCAATTTACCTTACCTTGGTCTTAGAGATTTTCATGTTCATGTTCAGAAAGGGGTGAGCTAAGGAAAGAAGAGCCCTATA
The DNA here is from genome assembly GCA_027943335.1 of Chamaecyparis obtusa. Classification (NCBI taxonomy): domain Eukaryota; kingdom Viridiplantae; phylum Streptophyta; class Pinopsida; order Cupressales; family Cupressaceae; genus Chamaecyparis; species Chamaecyparis obtusa. The sequence goes on from BSBK01007138.1 coordinate 971,502, forward strand.
AGGATTAATGTAAAAGAAAAAAGGAATATGTAAAAATATGGAAGTGAATTTTACATAAGGAAAAGTTATGATACGTTGTGACTCTTTCAAAGAATGGAAAATGTAAAAGGTTGTAACAATTGCAAATGATAGATATGATGAAGAGATGTGAATCTCCCCCAATTAGATGATACAAAGAGGAGAAGATTTTATTTTAGGAGGACATTCATGTGAAATCAATGTGGGGTATAGTATATTATTCATAGAGGCAACAATAAAAAGTGGTCACTCAATTCATTTTTTTGTTAACTCAAAGGTATCCTCCTAATTTAGCCCAGTGCCCAACCTACCTTACCTTGGTCATAAATATTGCTTAGTTGGGGTTTAGGAAGAGCTAAGTTGAGGCAAGACTATCCCTCTAAGTATTAATGTAAGAGAAAAAGGAATAAGAAAAAATAATAAAAATGACTTTTCCTAAAGGCAAAGTTATGATATGTTGTGACACTTGCAAATGACAAAAAATGTGAAGACTTGTGACTCTTTCAGAAAGTGGTAATTATAAATAGTTGTGACAATTGAAAAGGGTAGATTTGATGAAGAGATGTGACTCACCCACCTTAAAATATACAAAGTGGTGAATATTTCATTTTAGGAAGACATTTAAGAGAAATCAATGTGGAGTATAGTATATTATTTACAAAGACAATAATAAAAAGTGGTGACTCAATTCATTTTTTTGTTAACTTAGAGGTATTCTCTTGACTTAGCTCAGTGCCCAACCTACCTTACCTTGGTATTACATATTTCCAAGTTGGGGTACGGGAAGGGGTGAGTTTAGGCAAGAATAGCTCTCTAAGAATTAATGGAAGATAAAATGGAATAAGAAAATAAAAATGAAGTGACTCTTTCAAAAGAAAAATTTATGAGAGGTTGTGACATTTGCAAATGACAAAAATGGTCAAGGGTTGTGACTCTTTAAAAGGGTGGAAATTATTTTGATTAGGTAAAAATAGGTTTTAAGGGGACCCGAAACCCCAAACAAAAAATAACCAAAGTTAGGAACTAGTTTTACAGGGACCAGCAACCAACATAATTCAACATAAAAAAGTTGAACAAGGACCAAAAGTCTAGATAATAGCTAGTGTAAAGCAACAAAAAATAGAACACAACTAATTAAACTAGATCTTTAATAGCACTATAAATAGAAGTTCCTAAGTCTACAACCTCATTAACAGAATCTTTAATATTCTTAGCAGTAAATAGGAGATCATCTTTCTTAGTACTTTATCTGGTTCTTTTGGTCAGACCACCAGCAATCAAAGGAACATGACCAGTCGAGTTAGATTCATCAAGAGAACCTTTACCAATTGAAGCAGCAGCAACCAGGAAAGATAAAGTAACTCCCTAAATGCCCATCTCATTTTCCTTAATCAATTTTTTAAGACTAGCTTCATAATCCTGAAGTTTGGTTGGAATGTCCCCAACCAAAGTTTCCAACTCCCTTCACTTCTTACTTTCCTCTTCCAACTTTTCTTGTAAAATAAGGGTCTTATCCTGCAAGGAAGATATAGTAATGTGTAATTTTTTAATCTCATTGTACAACTAGTTATCCATAACTATCCCAAGATCAACTCTATCTTTTGCTTTATTTAGAAATTCCAAAATATTTTCATCTCCCTTTAGATCTTGAATTTCCATAGAATCTACAATCTCTTGATTATTTTCTTTTTCCAGCATATCCTTGTAGTCCAGATTTTGGGTTTTGGGCTCATTATTAATACAAGGATTTTTATCTTTCTGACTACACTTAGCCGAAGTTTCATTAGCTATAGAAATCACTAGATTAAGGGGAAAGGCTTCATTAATAGGGGGGTTCTCAGCACAACTTGTATCAAGAGTATGGGTTATCATATTAGTTATCTCATCCTTTTCATTCTTTCTATTCTGCATATTGACATCAATATCATGCTTTACATCAACATTCACCTTCTTTTCACTATCCTCTTTAATGACAATACCCTTGTTCACCTAACTAGCATTAAGATTATTTTTTCTATTACCTTTAGTGCTAGACAAAAGAACTTTATCTTTTCCTTTAACCTTATTTGCAAAGGACTTACCTCTCTTGCTGATAGTACTAGGAGATGTCTGCGGACTTTCATGACCCAAGATATCATCCAAACTGAGTGAAGTACCATCAATTTTAGATGAGAACCCTTCACTCTTAGTTTGGGATAGTTCATCACCCTAGGAAGCACCATCATCCTCCAAATCTCTCAATATTTGATCAGTATCCATTTCCATTCCCAGAGCTCACGTACAACTTTTTTTATTTTTCTTCAGAGAACCACCATCACTTTTCATTTTGCTGAGTGATCCTTCCACATTCATTTTCCATTTACTGCTAGAAACAAAATTTGTAGGGGTACTATCTCGATAGAACTGTGTGATAAGAAAAATGAGACCCTCATGGAGGATGGGTCTAGTTTCCTTTTTCCTATGGGCCTTTAGCCCTTGGAGAAGAGAATTCACCAAATAAAAAGGGAAAGGGATTCTTTTCTTATATCGGAAATGGTCCAGAAAAATAAAGTGATATTGGTGAACCCTTGAAACCCTACCATCCAAAATGAAATACATTCACACACAGGTCAAAACATCCTGCCAAATATTCTTAATTTGATCAAGGTCATAGAAGTTACCAACCTTTACCAAGCTTGCATCCTCCTAGCCATTTGTAGGAAAGTGCTTCATCGCCTCTTCAGATGCTTTTTTCTGTTTGTAAAATTTTATACCTTCATTCGGCAACCCCATAACCTTAGAAATGAAATTTGTATTTAGGGTAAAATGTCTTTCATAGAGAGTTACCTTGTTACCATCCCATTCTCTGTAAAATCTGTCTATCACATGAGGTTTTTAGCCATGAAGTTTTTTAATATAGCTGGTCACCTTACCTTTCTAGAGTGGGTTCCAAACTTCCCTCTTCCTTTTCCAGTAGTTACAATTCTCTAGTTTCATATTCTTCGCTTCCCCTCCCATGTTCTCAGAATGAAAAAAGCTCTACAAAATGTGTTTATGAAAACTAGGAATAATACCCCTTGTTAGGTTCTGAGTGTTTACCGCTTGAAATCCCAAAATGCACCCACAATCCATGCGAAGTCCTAAAAAAAATGCATGCACGGAGCTCATTCCACTTAAAGCAATAAATGGAATTAGTGATGATTTGATAAATGAAAGCTATGATCATATCAAATATGGATTTTTCCTACTTGAGATATGTTTCTTTCATAATTACACTTTCCTTTTAAATCATCATCCATGCTTAGCTGGTTAGTTCATGTGACTATTTTGTTTCTTTTAACTACCAAGTTGGCCATCCGATCAGCCAATGTGTTCATCTCACAATAGTTGTGGGAAATGAACACTTTTGAAAAAATTTGAGGTCTTCTTTGCTTTCCCATAGAAGGTTAGATGTATTCCAAGCAGGGTCATTTTTATTGTTAAGGATATTAACAATATTTTTGGAGTCCCCTTCCAGCCAGAGGGTCCTGCATCCATTTTCCTTGGCTAGCTTGATCATGTAATGTGCTCCTACTATTTCAGTTTTATGGATAGTAATTCCAAGAGGAATAGCCCGAGCCCTAATGATATTGCAATTACAATCCTTAATGACTCCCCCACAACCATCCTTACCTAGATTCCCTTTGGAAGCAACATCAAAATTTTCCTTTATCAAGTCATTGGGAGGGGATAACCAGATGGAATTCTCCCTCAAATTATCCTTTTTGGCTTTACTATTATGATTAGGATGCTCCAAGTTGAGATTGGAAGAGGGGCCTCTATGCGATATAAAATTCTCCTTTATGTTTCTAGTTATTATTTTTCTAATGACCCAGCAGGGGGGGCACTAGTGTTTTTGAAGATTTTGTCATTCCTTTCTTTCCACAAACCCCAACAAATGTGGGGAAAAGAATACCACCAGAGGAGGTTAACATGTTCTCCTTTGAAGGGGCTACTCCAGCTTAAATAATTGTCAGAAAGATTCTCTAGAAAAATTGATTGTATTTCCCAGTAATTTAGGATTTCCTTCCATACATCCATAGCATAACGACAATGTAGAAAAATATGATTAACTGTCATGCCCATATTTCTACAAGCAAAAACACACCAATTTTTAATTTTTTTTAAAGTTATAAGTTTATTTTTAAGGTTAAAAGTTGCCTTAAGTTGAACGATTAAAACTGAGAATGAGAAGGTTAACTGCTGACTGAAGGAATACATGGCAAGGGGTTAATGGTCATGCTCACCTTAATCATGATTGAAAATCCCAACAAACTTCTAGGGTTAACTAACCTAATCTTAGTCTTAATCCATTTAATTGATTGTTCACTAATCACAAAATATTAATATAATTTTAATGAATCAAAAAGATTCCTTCATTTAAAGCTTTAGTTCTATCTAGACTTTAACAATGATTAACATATTAAATCTAGTCTATGGTTAATAGAGTGTCTCCTAAAATATTAAATAATACTCAATTAAATAATATTCTAATTTAACTACAATTTTCTAAGCTGTAATTCCTTTATTGGAATTAGACACTAATTGACTATATTTATTAAAAAAAAGCTCTTACATAAATAAGGTTTCTTTATTAATGTCATCAAGATTAATGACAAATCTATACCAAAATGTCATATTATAAATAGAATTCCATCCTTTGAATAAAATTAATTCATTAATAATTAATAAATAAGTCTACCATTAAGATTTAATACCTTAAAATAAGAATTACTCCAAACTGTGTAAAAACCCCTACAACAACATTTCCCTTCATTTTATTAGTAAAGATTCTTCAAAAATATTAAATAATCCAACATTTAAATTTTATTCCCCATCAATACTTAAGCATAAATAATCCTAATTTGATTAATGGGTTCATTCTCCCACCAATAATTTATGAAACCCCAAATAGAACTTAAAAAGGAAAATAAATAAACCCCACAAGAAAGCATAAGTTAGAAGTTAGTAAATAATCCCAACTAAAATATCTTAATACAACCTATTTAAGAAGAAGAGGGAAAGGAGAATTTTCAAATGAGTGTTGACTTCCATCCTAACCCTAATTTACAAATTAGGGTTAGGTAGAAAAAGACAACCTCCAAAAAGTCTCCCATTTTCTTCTTCTTCCTCCCAAAACTCCTCCTCTCTCGGCCCCAAACCCTAAGGGGAAATGTTTTTTAAGAGTTTGTCCATATTGTGTTGCAGGTATGAAGATCTGAGGGTTTGAAAAGCAAGATAAGGAAACAAGGAGCAAATGGGCATATACCCATGATTTTATATATGAATATACACCCATTTAAGAGTATATTCATATATACACTCATGTTTATATACCCCAAAAGGGATGTTCATGAAGACATGCTGAAAATGCCCAAAGAAAATACTTGGTAAAACCCTTTTTCCCCTATTATTTTTGTTCTTCCATATGGGTATGCAAATCTAATTCTCTTTTCTTTTATGGGGACTACCCTATAGTTTTTTTAAAATTTCTTATTGTCATTATATATTTTATTATGTTCTATTTTTTTTTTAAAGAAAAATTAATAATAATAATAAAAATAACATAAAATAATATTGGGGGGGGGGGGGGGGGAGCCGAGGGCTCATCCCATCCCCCCAATAGCTTCCCACATTGTGGGTCGTAGGCCACGTAGGCCTCGTAGGTTGTGGTCATAGGCCCACATCCCTGCGACCTCACCACAACCTCAGTTGTGGGGGACGCAGGTCGTGGGTCTGTGCCCACGCCCCTTGCGCATAGCAAAAGGGAGAAGAGGAGGGGGGTGCGGCAGCCGCCGACCCCCAAACCCTTATAAATTTAATATAATTTTCTTTAAAAATAGTTTGTTTAATATTTTTAAAAAAAATATATATTATATAAATTATTTTATATAATATATATTTAATATAGTTTTTTTAATATATATATTATATAATATACTTTATATAATATATATATGTTATATAATATATATTTTATATAATATGTATATATACATATTTTGTTTACATTACTTCGAACAGATTAAAAAAAATGTAAACTTATATTTTTTTTCTTTCAGAAAAAAAAAATGAACAATTAACACTAACAACTTATTTGATTTTTTTTTTTTTTTTTGCAAAATAGATTAAATGGAAAAAATATTCCTTAAAAGGGAATTTACAAAGGCAGTCCTTTTTTTTAATTTAAACATATGTTAAAGATATATATATATATATATATATATATATATATATATATATATATATATATATGTATATATATATATATATATATATATACATATATATATATATATATATACATATATATATATATACATATATATATATATATATACATATATATATATATATATATACATATATATATATATATATACATATATTATATATATATATATATATATATATATCTACATATATGTATATATGTATATATATATATATGTATATATGTATATATATATATATATATACACATATATATACATATATATATATGTGTATATATATATATATTATATTCAATATATATAATATATATT